>DWGR01005500.1:0-10334 GCA_018247715.1 Heliconius burneyi
AGACAGGTGAATGACAAATGAACAATAGTGGGATTGTTGATGAGAATTAGCGGTATTTTAAAAATGAAACACAAAGAGGTAGGCAAAGTGCGAAAGTCAAGGAAATTGATACGGCACGTAGTACGCGATGTGATTTTGATTAAGTAAAATTTAATATTTTTGTCGCGTTTTCGTACCGTATATCTGACATATAGTAAATGTCGTATGAATATTAAAATAAAAATTAAATAAGCTTCACACTGAAATCTGCATACAGCAAGGTAGACAGAGGGAGTCGAGTGTTAAGACACTATGGTCTCTATTTTTTGCCCGATTGTGGAGGTCTTTATTGGCGGAATCCACGGCATTTTTAGCCTAGAACCGCAAATATAAATTTAAATAAACATTTTCTCGAGTGCTCATCGAACCCACAACCAGTCGTGTTTAGAGTCACACGCTTGTGGTGCTGTGGCACTACTGGCCTCTGGTTGTGTGACATTGACAATTATAATAAAAATATTAAGTTAATTTCAATAGCACAATATATGTTTTTTTGTGTTAAATATAATCTATGAATGAAGTTAACGCTCATTTGGTGCAACAAGTAAGTAATAAAACTTCCTAAAAATAAAGTAAAGTATGTCAATGTATGCAGAAAGATTTAAAAAAAAAATGCGCATCCTGTCTTACTTCAAAAAGTATAAATACCTTATTGTGTTACCAAATGTATCTAGACACGCGCCAGAGAGTCTAGCCACAAAGTTAGAAACCGGCTATGTGTTTCTTACATGAACTACTTCAAGCTGCTTTTGAGCCATTCATAAGCTCATCCAGCGATTAGCTTACATGCAATTTCGTGAATTGTGATATCTATAAAATTTTACCAATGTAACTACTAAACACCAGCCTATTTGTGACTGACTCACTCATCAAAAACCTAAACTTTAAGTCTACCTAGAAATTTGGCATTTAATACTAAGGTAACTATTATATTGTATAGGGAAAAAATCTTAAAAATCATAATTTTTATCAAGAAAATAAAAAATATATATAAAACAAGTGATTTTAAAAAATTACAAATTAATTATACGTTTTGTAAAGAAATTATTAAAATTTAAAGAAAAAAATAAGAAATTCAGCTTCACGCTGTATCCCGCACACAGCAGGGTAGACAGAGGGAACCTAGTATTAAGACACTCCGTTCCCCACTTTCTGTCGAATTATAAATATTAAGCGTGTTGAGTGGCATTAATATTTATAAACATTTGATAATTTCTTTACAAAAATTTATTATTTTTAAAAATATAAATGTGAAACGAGAGCCAAGTTCTTGACACCAACAAATGAATGGGAGATCTATATGGATGCTGGAGTGCCTGTTCAGGATAAAAAACAAGCTCTATTTGGCTATTAAATATATATGTCTTGGTTATTTTTTATAACCAGGCACACAAAAGTACACTGACTTGAAATCTAATACAGCCTATATCTAAAAAATGTCGTGAGAAGTTTTTTTTATAATTTGACTAACAAAATAAAATGCATTAATTGCTTGAATTTGAGGCCAGTCGTGGCGCAGGGATAGAAGCGTGCGACCATAAACGCGACAGGTTTTGGGTTCGATCCTGGTTACGAAGGAAAGTGCCTCGTTGAGTTCCGCATCTCAACACGCAATACCTCGGCGTTCGGGACAGTGAGGCGAAGCCAAGACGTAGGGAGCCGTTAAAAACTAAATAACTTAGCGTGTTTACAAAAAATGTAAGTGATTTAACACTAAGCCCAATTATATTATAAAATGGCAGAGTAAGACATAAGTAAGAACAAACTGTTGGAACACAAATTCGTTCGTCATGTGGTGAGTAATACTCACTGCTACAATAAATTCTTATCGCACGTCGATAAGTGAATTAGATATGGTTAATCATAAACTTTCAGCTGAAATTTGTGTACTCTTTAAATCACGATAAATGTTATGGTGGCATTGCTTCGAAAACGACAAAGTACGGCGTTAAGTTTCCCCACTCACCACGAAATAAAAGCAGGCATCATTCTTTATGTATCAAATGTTTCTTTATGTATCTATTTCGATTTCGGTCAGTTTCGGCCGAAAATCGTAATTCCGGCAACAGTTTTAGTTTTGCCAAAAATCGGTCGAACCTTCGACAATGACGGAGCAAAGTAACATACTTGTCAGGCGTCACTCGGTATAGAATAAGTCGAGATTTTAATTCGATTTGAGTACAACAGATTTAAATAACGTATAAATTTTATTGATAGGTTAATTCCTTAAATATTATAGTATAAATAATTTTGTAATTGTTATAAGTAGTTCTATGTGTGACTAAATTAGTTTTAAACATATGAATACGAGTATACTTATTTATAAAATGTTCTGGTTAGACATAAGTTGCAGATAAGATTGAATTATCTTTAATTAGATAATTAATTGAAGTACCAGGTATCTGTATTGTTTCTAAAACAGGAATAGCTATATGCAACAAAAACATTTTTTTAGTTTCACGCTGTATCCCGCACATTGCAGTGTAGACATAGGGAACCTTAGAATCAAATTTTAAGATATTCCGTTCCCATTAAATGGAAATCGAAGCGACAACTGTCTTCTGGATTCGATTCCCACTTGGATGGACGTAACCGTTGGGGTAAGACGGTAAGCATTCAGATTACACTTAATCAGTTACTAGGTTACTTAAAAAAATTGTATAATTCTTTTATTAATATTAAGCTTAAAAATATATTATTTTTTGACGATAACTTTGTTCTGATAACTGACATTTAATATGTACAAAACGGACAGAGTTTTTAAGATACTCTATTCCTATAATGATATCCCCGTTTTGCGCCGAAATTTGGGGGCATTGCGTGTTGAGTATTGGTACTCAACGCCGCACTTTTTCTCTTTTTATATTTTTTTTTATGGTAAACGCATGGCAAATGGGCGTACGGGTCACCTGATAGAAAGCGATCACCGCCGCCCACGACACCGCGTAACACTAGAGGAGCTACTGGTGCGTTGCCAGCTTATAGGGTGGTTTCTAGAACAAGGAAATGAAAATATTAAATATAGAATTTCCTCGAATGAGGATCCCACCCACAACCTGTCGCGTTTACAGTGCTAGGCGCCATGACTGGCCTCGACACCTCATATTAGATTATTTTGCGTATTTCACTTAAAAGCACTAAATACTTTAAGATAAATAAATACTACAGACTAATGCACTTATAGATTATAATCAAAATAAAGATAAGTTATTACACTTGTTTTACATAATTGCCAGTACTTACAACTTTATGACAACCGGGAATTAAGCAAGGGGTCTTCATGATCCAAATGATGGTCTGTGGAAAAGATTTCTTTCCAAATACTTCACTTCATACTTCACTTTAGTAAAAATACTTTTTCAATGTAATATTCGCCGTGGACGACATTTTAATCGGAGATAAGTGACATTGTACTGCGTATTGGCTTAAGTCGTAAGCGAAAGCGATTTCACTTTTTATCTTCTTCTTCTTATAAGATCTTATAAGAAGAAGAAGATAAATATTTAAAATATTTAAATTGATTGTATTAAAATATTTAAAATATCATTAATTTAGCAAATACTATAGATATAAGTTATCTAATTAAATACATTAGGTATGGAAAACCATCTGTTGATGTAAATAGTGAAACATTCAAAGGCTTAGTGAATGTTGAAGCTCACTCTTAGAATTGTAAAAAGTATGTATGGCATGATTATAAAATGGTTATATTAAGATTTATATATCACATTTTTTAAGGTGTATCCTGCATGTGGCAGAGAAGACAGAGGGAACTTGGTGTTAAAACTTGGTCCGCTCAAAGCTCCGCTTGGTCTTTTCTGCTCACTTTTGAAAGCATTGCATATATTTATTAACGTTTATATCTATTTCCATTTCCTCGTTCTGGCGTCGAGGCAAAGCGCGGCGTTGAGTCCTGCCACTCATAATTCGGCAGAAAGTGGGGAACGGAGTGTCTTAATACTAGTTTCCCTCTGCTTACCCTGCTGTGTGTGAGATACAGCGTGAAACTGATTGAAGTTTGACTTATAAGGTTTATATAATCGAATAAGCCCCTTGTCGATTACAAATATGGGGAGCATTTATATTGAGAACATAAAGATTTATTTACATAGTGTTGAGAATTACTTACTTGTACTCAGTTTCTAGCTGAAAGAAAGTAGAATATTATGAATTACACAATTCTATGTAGTTAAGGTACATCCATGTACTCGTATGCTGTAATCTCAAAATTGAAAGATTGTGATGATTTTGCTATAGTACAAAAAATACATACCTTTTTTCAAAAATACATAGATTTTATCCAATCATACAGTATCGTTGATCAAAATTATGTAACTTCATGTAAATTAACTTACTTTAATATTTCTATTAGAAAAAAAACCACCACCAGCTTTTGCTTTACACCATAATATTATCACTGTCAATATTTGTTTTAATGATAAGTAAAAGAATTTATAAGTAACAAATCCCCTGCTAAGGTCTACGTTGGTGAAGTATACAGATTTGAAAGTTTCTTTCCGTAAACAAAATTCGTTATTTTCTTCATATTCCATAACTCCGTAAAAAGTCAATAATCAATATAAAAGTACCATAACAGGAGGCAGTGGGATTTTGAGGCTCATCGTGGCGCACGGTAACAAAGTGCGAGTGTAAACGCGACGGGTTTTGGGTTCGATCCACATGGTAAAGCGCTGCGTTGAGTTCCATAAGAGTATTCACACACTGGTGCCCTTGCATCACGACTGTCCTCAGAATCAAAAATATATTTATTTATATAATAAAAATATATTTTTGCGTAAATCCTAAACCCCTCAGAAATGTCGAGAATAATAGTAACTTTAATGTTGTTTAACAACCTCTTCTCATCTAAACTTCCAATGAAGGTCACATAGAAACCAATTCAGATGATTTTTAGCCGTGTGTTCCCGGCTTAAAATAGGATCACCCTAGTACTGTTGGTGTCGTAAGAGGCGACTAAAGTACGAGTGGGAGAGTCACGTTACCGGCAATGGCGACAAGCATGGGCAGACTCGACCAGATTATTACCACCCCCGGCATTTAAAACCGGCGTGAAGTAATGGCTTTATGCCACTGCGTTTCGCATTAGATAATGCCGGGCTCCGGGGCCCAGCCACCCCAAAAGCTGGCAACGCACCAGTAGCTCCTCTGGTGTTACGCGGTGTCGTGGGCGGCGGTGATCACTTACTATCAGTTGACCCGTACGCTCGTTTGCCATGCTTTTTCCATAAAAAAAAAGATGTTCAGGAGATTAGCCTGAACAAACATAAATTACATAAATCAAAAAATAATGTCTATGTTTTATTATTGTGTGTATAACGATAAACACTTGAAAAAACATTCTTTTGAAATCACAGACAATTATATATATATGTATAGATGTTTCTATTTACATTTAAATTACACGTTCCATTGACATTCTTCCAAACACTCATAACAACATCGAAATGTTTTTTTAATTTTTAATTACAATTTTTGCTTGCTCTAGCTCACCTGTGGTACGCTTTTTTCCGGGATCGGGTGGATAAGAGCGCTCTTGTACAACTCTGGGACTACGCCGACTGAATGCCGAAACAAACGTAATAGCACCGGAGCACATGGCTCAGGAGCACATGAGCGGAGCATTAAGGGAAGGATGCCATCTGGCCTGCTGGATTTGTGGATTTCTAAAGAGGACAGAGCTCGCTAAACTGCGTTTTAGCTGCCTAATTATTAATAAACCACAGTGGTGCAGCATAGCAGACTAAAAATACGACGGTCGCGGTTGCAATTCTTACTTGGAGTAATTAGTTATTTGCAATTTCTACCTCTGGACTAAAACAAGACAAAACACCGCGCTAAGTTCCACGATACAAGACACAATGTCTAGAAAATTATGGAAAAAATGGGGAAAGGAGTGTCTTAACATTAAGCTACATCTGCCAACAACGCTGTAAGAGGTATAATGCGTGAAGTTATACATTATAAGAATAAACATTTAACAGCTGATAATATGTATTATTCAATTTGAATTCGGTAACTATTATAAAAGACAAAACAAAAGCAATCGCATTTAAACTGACCTGGTTCCGTAAATCACCTGCGTAGCGTGACGGAAATACATTATTGTGCTGATTGGACGTGTGAGGCTCTTTGCATCAGACCGACATGTTTATACGATGATAGCAGGGAATGGGATAAAACATTGTTTTTTGTATAACTTCTGTTTTTTGGCTACTTAAAGAAATATTTTATCGCAGAAGTGTTATTTCCAGACTTTGCGTGCCAATTAATAGCGAAACTTAACGCCGTTCCTTATATTTTCTTTGTTTCACGTTGTTTCGACGGTCGCCGGTTCAATTTTAAGTTGAAAACATGAATTATGTACATAATGGCTAATCTTAACGCTAGTTAAGTAAAATATATCTATACTTGTACTTATTCAGAAATCTCATATTCTTTATAACCGTTATCTTAATAAAAAAAATCCCGAGATCTTAAATGACTATAATTTTGACGGAATCAAACAAAATTACCATTTTTGAGATATTCTTGAAAGAATTTTGGTAAGCTCTTAAAATAGCGAATAAATTTCCGAGGAAATTATTTAATAAATAAAATTAACTGATTGTGTGTAATATCTGATGACGAATGATAATTTTACGTAATAACGACGTAACTTTTTTTTAAAGAAAAATGAATGAAAATTAATTATTTATTATCAATTAAATGTCATTATTTTTTATATTACAAATATTTTTTTTTCCATAAATGAACCCGTAACCTATTTGTACTCGTTAATTTAAAATATTTTTTTACTTAAATTATACAGATTGATAACAATGTGATGTTTAATTATAAGTGACAATGAATGGATAGTGACAATGAGTCAGGTTTTCGTGCGTGCACCCGGCGTTCATCGATTTATAAGACGTGACCACGTAAAAAATAATTAAGTTTCAAAATCGATTTACAAGTTATGAACGATTGCTTCAAATGCTGATGAATCTCCTTCACTTTATCTTCAGTTAAAACAACTAAAATAGCAGTACACCTAAACCTAAAATGTGATATAATTTACAATTTAATAAATAAGATGTGTAACAAGCCAAGACAAGAATTTTGATGTAGATAAGTCTCGGTTCTTGATTTCCAAGAGTCATAGATTCAATTCCTACTACACTAAATTTTTTTTTATCTTTGGTGTGAAAAACACGTTAAATGGTAAAATCGCTTAAAAGTATTAATATTTTTTCATTTATATCTATTTGGACAAAATACAAAAATAGGTTCTCCGGCACAACACGCTATGTAAATAAACAAGAGTAATATTTTATCAGTATAAACTACTGAAAATGTTTTTCAATGCTGTAAAACCGCGTTGAAAAACATTTTATTTATATGCTGCATATTGCTATAGTCTTTTTCTTTCAGCTTCTTACCGTTGTATCTCGCATATGGGAGGGTAGGTAGAGATAACTTAGTATTAAGACTAACCACTTCCCATTTTCGACCTTGACGCCACGTTATGCTTTGTTGCCAGAGAAAAAAAAAAGAAAAAATAATAATTAAATACCCCAAATCTAACCCCCAACCGATGTGTTTACAGTCGCACGCTGCTTCTACGGCACCATAGCGATCAAAATAATATTAAAGGATGATTAAGATATTCACGTTAAGAATCATTGTTTATTTACTACCGACATTTAAAGTAAAATTTATAGCTAGCAGAAAATTGTATTTTAAAGAGGAGAAAATAAAAAATCGCCTGAGTTATGGCCCGAATGCTTGCAAACAACGAAATAGCGTTAATGCTTTGCGAATGAATCGATTCAGTCAATGCATACTTAAAACGATATTACCATAATTCTTTTTTGCTAATGTTCCTTTGATTCTGTATTAAAAAATATTATTTTATTAAATTTATAATTATCATACTAATATTATAAATGTGAATGTACGTATGTTTGCTTGTTACACTTTTGCGCCAAAACTAATTCAACCGATTATCGTGGAACCTTTAACATACATTCTTAGAGATATTAGAAAAGACAAAAAAGAATGCATTTTAAACAAAATAAAAATTAAAGAAAATATGGCCTATAATAATATAAAAATAAGTTTAAACGAGTGGAACTGCAATTGAGAATAAGGCTCAAATAACGGTGTTACCGGCAGCAATACACCTTTCCACATTCATCTCGTATCTTTCTTCCCAAATATACCACTTCATTCATTGGTTGTAATATCTTACCATTTACACTGATCTTGCATTCCGTCCTTTTTTCATTTCGTCCAAATACCAGAACCATTGTCTTATTCGTGTTCAAGCTTAGACCATTATTTTCACACCCTTCTTTCAGAGTGGTGACTAATGCATGCAATTCGCATTCTGATAATACAATTAGCACTGCATCATCTGCGTATAGCAGGCAATTCACATTCAAGACTTTCACTTCTATGTCACTTTGCTGCACTCCTTGGAGACAGCTTTCCAAATACAAATTGACCAACCAAGTTTGGCATGTACCACCAATCCTTGTTTGACGATTGGATGTCAAACCAAGGCATGAAAGCTCTTACTCACACGCAGTCTGAGTGACCTCTGTAAAGACTTTAAAGCCTGCAGCAAGCTCATTATTTCTTTCTCACAACTTTCCGAGATCTGGCGAGGGAAAAGATCTGATCCATATATCCTCTTCCAATTCTGAAGCCTTCTTGGTCCTCTCACAATAACCTTTCTTTTGCATTTTTCTCGCAAATATTTTTATTTATTAAAATCTGTTAAAAACGATGTAATTGTTTATTTTAACAAAAAAAAGGCATTACTGACTAACATTAGAATCGTTCACAATCTTCGAGGCTCGTAAACTTAACGCTCCCACAAAAGTGACCTAAGTAAATTAGGGCAAGCAATTTCCTGTCATTGATACGGTGTAGGCACGTCTTGGCTTTATATGGAGGTAGTTCAGCTTGTAACGTTATTATAGAGACGATTCGATAGAAACTTTGAAATTGAAGTAGTGGACGTGTAAATGGATGTTAAGGATTTAAAACTTAATGAGGTTATTTTTTTAAATAGGTATTTAATCTTTAAGAACAAAGTTGAAAGTGCGGTGTTTAGTTCCGAATACAAGGTTTTAAGTTTGGTAGAGAATCGAGAAGCTGAAAATAGCTAGATATAAAATTTTATAAATAATTGGTAAGATTATCTAAAAATATAACTTTCCAATAACAAAAAAAATAGAACCGTCTAAAGTTTACACCGGTCACCGTTTTCATATAATGTACTCACTCTACTAAACTTTTATGTGATGTAATTGAAAAAGTTTCTAACTAATATCGCCTACTGTATTATTGTTACTTAAAATTGCTAGAGTTGACTTTTTATCCACTTAAAAGTTTATTTTTTAGGATTCCGGACCTTTTAAAGAAAAAAGAACTCTTAAATGATCACTCTGTTGCCGGTCCGTTCATCGTTAATTCACCTTATACTCAAGTCTGCGGTCCCTTGATTTAATGAAATGATTGTATTTATACAATTATTAAAAAAAAGATATGGCTGTTTATATCGCAAAAAAACGCGTATTTCTACTCAGGTATCATGGGGGTATCAGATAAAAGGGCTTGGTGTTCGTATTCCAATCCATATTTTATTTTTTTATGACACACTAATTGTACGGAACCCTCATGAGCGAGCTTGCCTCGTGCTTGTCCAGTTTTTTTGTACTTCAAGAGATTGTATTTTATACGAATTTCCGCCTGAGTTCTTGAGAAAAATATTATTGACAGACGGACAGACATTGACATTAAAGTGACCCTACATGGGTTTCTATTTTTTATTTTGTACTTCAAAAAACCATAGGAAGTAGCAAATTAATTTTCTATTAAATCTTCTAATTATATTCGAACTTATTTGCAAAAATCCAGATTTTTATAGTAAATCAAAATGTGAATATTTCACATATATGTGCCAGACGGAGTGACTACAAAGCGTTTCTATAAGGATCGTGTTTTTTTTTAAATTTTGAGGTACGGAACCATAAGTAGTAAATATCTAATGGTATTTTTTTGTAAAAATACAAATATTTTTAATAAGTGAAAATCTTGTGAAATTTCAAATGTGAATATCCACATATATCAGTATGTATATCGAACAATACAGATAGACGTAATGGTAGCAAATTACCTGAACAGTGATTTATCGCGCTTTGTAAGGAACACGGAACACTGACCTCAATAGATACCGATAAAAACCTTTTTCGGAAACTTAAACGTACATGGTTTAAGTGCATTAT
>DWGR01005501.1:0-10331 GCA_018247715.1 Heliconius burneyi
GAAGTGCTTTGACGATTGGAAAAACCGTTGGCATAAGTGTATTGTATCTGAGGGGGATTACTTTGAAGGGGACAACATAAATATTGATAAATAAATAAATATTTTTTTCTTAAAAATACAAAGTCACTTTACTTTTTGAACACACGTCGTACAACTAATTTAAAAGATTCACGCGAGTATCGTTCATTTGCTCCTAAGAATTAAAAAATTCCAGTTCTGTGTCATGGATCCCATAAGCTACGTTTGAAGTACATACTTTCCAATAGAAAAAGAATCATCGAAATCGGTTGGCGTTATATTGACTTACCCATTCGTTCATATGCCGCATAAATACTTAATGCAAATGTCGGACTTACATGTTTCTCACATGGATGGTATCGTCAGAACTGAACTAAATTAAAATAGGACAACGTAAAAAGCATCAGCGTTCATATAAATGCGATGCAATCAAAATCGGTTCACGCAGTCGAAAGCTATGAGGTAAACACAAAAAATGAATAACCTCCATTTAGTGAAGTCGGCTAATAACAAAGAAAATTTTATGATTAAACTCTTCTATTCTTTACAGCAATAAATCGACGTTATTAAACATAGTGAATAGACACTAACTTCAAACCATTTGCGCTAAGGTAGCTTGTTACGCTGTCGAACCTAGGAGATGATCAATCTACATACATAACAGTCGTTTAGGGCTATTACCGATAGCCTGTATGAATACGTTTCGAATAGTCCCATTAGCTAGGAGTCAGATTGATTCTTGTCCATTCTTATCTTATTATCCTACCCTATATCTTATTTAAAGGTAGATTAAAAAATATTCCAATAAAAATGAGAACAAATTAGATAAAACATATCAGAGATTTTTTTTAAATACAGTAATTTTAGTTATAGCACTATTACAATATTCTAGTAATTATATTGAAAATTAAAAATATTTACTTCAAGTTTCAATTCAGTATTTAATATAAATAATTTCCATTTTTAGCTCATTGTATATGAAAGAAGAGATTATAACAAGCACTCTCGAAGCTAATTATCTGTGTACTCACTCTCTGCTGACATTGTAGGCTGATTAATACAACGGCAAAAGAGCTCTCCAAGCTTTACCCAGTTCTCGTTTGAAATAAATTGAAAACGATATATTAGTTAAATATCATTCGAAATAACTGAGTGTTTTATACATATGTTTATTTATAGGTTTTCAATGGTAGATATATTATGATTTTGTACTAAAGGTTAATTCTATGTTTTAATGTAGATTAAATGCAACTTTTTAAGGCGGCTAACAGCAGGATAGTTATCGCTGGAACTGTCGATAATTTATAAGAAAAAATAAGGAAATTTTAAAAAAAATCTCAAGGGGACGTCCTGCTGAAATTGGGACATCTGGCCATACTGATATCAGATTATATATAAAAGAATAAATAATACTACTTATGTCACAAACAAACACCTACTTAATATAATAATAGCGTAACGAAAATACTTAAAATAAATTTATAATCAAATCAGCTTCACGCTGTATTCCGCACACAGCAGGGTAGGCAGAGGGAACCTAGTGTTAAGACACTCCGTTCCTCAGTTTTTACCGAATTCTGGAGGTATTGCGTGTTGAGTGGCAGAACTCAACGCCTCGCTTAGCCTCGACACTATAGCGGAGAAATGGAAATATAAGCGCAAATAAATATTTCAATTCCTCGAGTGGGGATCGAACCCACAACCGTCGCGTTACAGTCACACCCTTGTGTCGCTGCGCCACGAATGCCCCAAAAATTATAACATTCAATGTGTAGTGTATTACTTTTTACTTTTATGCTTCGTCCATTATACTAATATTTTCTGACATTGGGTGTTAAGTTGCGTATTTCAACGCCGCGCATAGTCTTGCTAGAGTCGGGTAAAAATAATGCATTCCTCCGAATGGGGATCAAATCAGTAAGCATCATGGCTGTAACTAAAACTCGCAATTTTTTATTGCAAGAAATTTTTTTACTAGAAATAGCTGCTTTGATTTCAAATTTTACATCCTTTTACAGGCTTTTATTTTTTTAGGATTTAACAATAAATGTATAGTTTTTAATTTTTTTCCTAAACTGGTACTACTTGTAGAATTTAGCTGCAAAATTTTATAATTCTAGACAAACTAAAAGTACCCTATTAATATTATTTTCCTATATAGTGTCAATATACGTTTTTGTGATATAAATGACCATAATATCTCTTTGATAGTAGGATAATATCTCTTTGAATGTAGAAATACGTATTTTTTTGAAAATCATGGAGCTGTAGATCAGAGTTTATGGGTTGAATTTCAACTTGATATCTTTATATCAGGAGTGCTTGGAGCACTCCTGATATAAAGATTCTTAACAGACAGATAGATATACAGAGGGATAATAGTGTGATCTTATATGGGTTTCTTGTTTCCTTTAAATATACGGAACCTTAAAAATAAAAATTTCAGCTCCTCGCACGTTTGTGCTCCTACGACACGATGAAAAACTTGGTGAAAATAATCCGAACGGAGTATCTTAACACTAGCTTCCCAGGTTCCTTCGGCCTACCGGCCACGCACGGGATACAGCATGAATTTAAGAACAAATTATAAGCATCAACAATAAAGTCTAAAGTAAACTTCTACATATCTTCTATCAGTGTTGCTACAACAATAGTTTAATTACGCTTCAAAGGAAGGGTCTATTGAATTGTAAGCCCCGTTAAGCACACGTTCAGATTACTCAGCTGTCTCCGTTCACTAGAGGACACATGATTGAAGTTCCATATTCTGACATGGGGAGAGTAGGGAGAATAGGGAGAGTAGGGAGGTGTCGCATGCAGGATATATTGCTGTTATATCTTTTGTTTTTAGTTAGTGAATATTCATGACAGGAAACAGGTCGTTTAGTTAGCCTTTGTTAGTATAATTGTTAGGGTTATTGCAATTTTGTATATTTTGATTTATAGGTTGATTGTTTTTGTTGTGTATTTTGTATTAGAGTCAATGTAGAAATAGAGGCCATCGTTGCGCAGCGGCACAAGGGTGTGACTGTAACGCGGCGCTTGTGGGTTCGATCCCCACTCGAGGAAGTGAAATATTTATTTACGTTTATATTTCCATTTCTCCGCTCTGGTATCGAGGCAAAGCGCGGTGGAGAGTTCTGCCACTTAACACGCAACGGCTCCAAAATACGACTGAAAGTGGGGAACGGAGTGTCTTAAGAATAGGTTCCCTCTGCCTACCCTGCTGTGTGCGGGATACAGCGTGACTCTGAGTTTTATTAACTGCAGAAATGAATAGGAGAATGTCATTTAAATAAAAAATGTTTTATCAGGAATAGCTTAGTAAGATACAAGGTAGGATGTAATTAGGTGTAGAGGACGTTTGGCATTTGGCATTGTAATCATATAAGTTATACGTCACATAATTGACTACAGATCAAGTCAATCTAAATCAAAGAGTACTCATATATAGTACAAAAGCGATAAGATATGCATATTTTTTTAAATAATTAATAATAATAAAACAATAATAACAAGAAAAACTACCGATTGAAATGAACGACGATTCGACTGAAATGAAGAAAAGGAAATCTATCTATATCACTGTATCCGACCTATTTGAAGACTCGCCCAAGCCCTGATGAATCGTAGCACCAGGCGGAAGTACTTTGAAAAGATAATTGCAAATTTTGATTAAAAATCGACCAATTTTGATTAAAGATCGACCGATTTTGATTAAAATCTGAAAATGCTCTTGGAAAAGCTGCAATTTGTCACAAAAATCTCATCTTCGTCAACTCACTTTTGCAAGAAAGCTCATTTTGTTTTGATATTGGCATTTTAATTGCGAGTACCTAATATATAGTCTACTAATGTCAAAGAAGATTATTATGAAGTTTAAAATTACTACGTCATTGGTTAAAGAAATATATATCTTAGAAAATTTCAGCCAGGATTTTGGAAAACCATAACTAACTTCACAATGTACCTTGTTGCTTCACTCCACTGCCAACTAGTAGAGATAGCGTTTCATCTGCTTAACCAACCCCCTCTCCCAGCGGGTGGCTTTACGACAACGTCCGACCATCCGGTCTAAATTCAGAAACTTTTGTGAAACTTTGTGTAGACTGTCATGCCACCCTGTACATTTCATTGTCAAACCTCATATCTAGTCATTATCTTATGTCTTCTTCAGTTAATATATCATTATGAGTGGAAACTTATGGACTAATGATACAAAAATCAGTACAAGAACCTTGAAAATCCGTACAAGAACAGATAGTTTTGTGTTTTTAGCAATTAGAAATTTGAGTTTTTAGAGTATAGTAAGAGAGGTAAGGACAATGAAATACTAAGACACTCCCTCCATTCGCTTTGCGCCTAATTTTCGAAACATTTATCTTCTTTTCTACCTATATATAGCATTTACAGCGTCTTTTAAACAATTTTAGACATAGAGAAATACATAAATGTTTCATGAAATTTACTTAAATATGTTCGCATCTCATCCCTCTATCAAATTACAAACTTAAAGAGTCTACCTTATATTTTAAATTTAATTTGAAATACAGTACATGTCTTAGTACGTTACTGTAATTATTTCACCTAAATTTTCAACAACTACTCCCAAGAATCTTCTTAACTAACTTCTTCTTCCATTTCCAAGATACGAGAAGCTGCAGTGTGCAAACAGATTGTACAGAAGCATTTGTTATATTCTATTTATATAACAGACTCGGGAGACCTCGTCGCGACTCGAAAATCACACCTGTACTTAGATGCGGATGCTGATTTCATATATTTGTAAGCTTAAAAGGAAAACCGTATAAAGAATCTACCACTTTCAAAATCTAAATTAATTTGTTTTAAGGTAAAAGCGTAGTGGTAATGTCTTTTCTTGACGTGTTTATTACTGTTTTGAATCTTTGGTAAAATAAATTGATTTCCTTAGTTCTGATCGGTGAGGTTACAAGCAATTTTAGTAGTCGACTAACAGATATTTAAAGTTATTAGTTAAAAATTTTATTTTTTTAAACGTCAGTTCACTACACTAACTTTCTCGAGAAAGAGGACAACAAGACAAGACACTCAGCGAGATTTTTTTTATTCCATTGTTTTCGGATTTTAAATTCCAATACTTAGTAACAGTACATACATATATATTCTTAGCACGCTAATACTAATACGAGTAGAGTATTAATTTAAAAATAATTACTATTTTTTTTTCCTATTACAATAAAAAAGCTTTCCATTATTTCCATTTCCATTTTAATTGCAATTAAATATATTATAATTTAATTGTACTTTATAATAAAAAATTAATGAATTTAAAGTTTGGTGACATTATTATTTCTCATTATATCTCATCAAGGTGACAATTGATCACTTGCCCAGTTCGGTATATATATTAAGTATTTTTGAACAACAACTGCACCATTGATTTATATTTTTATCAAAAATAAAAAAAAATCTAAAGCAATAACGATGTAATAGATGCACTGTAGAACCCCAGAAACCCTTACATGGTTTGAGATTTTACGTCTGCTACTTTTCTCGTTTGGAGCTTCTTCAGTGTTCTTTTAGTTTCACGCTCTATCCCACGTATAGTATTAGTAGGCAGAAGAAACCTAGTGTTAAGACACAACGTTCTCCAGTTCCCACCGAATTTTCGAGGCGCTGCGTGATGAATGATCAAACTCAATGCCGCGATATCTTGTTACCAGAGCGAAAAAAAAATAAAAGTAATAATAAATGAATGTGAATGCAATAGAAGTGGATTCGATACCCACTGTTATTGCATTTACAGTCACACATATTCCATAGCGCTACGACGGCCTGCTTCTTTTTCATGACTAACTTTCCTTCGAGGCGGTGCTTCCAGTCCCCGCACCCGGCATTCCCCATAGCATAACAGATTTAAGTACCTCGTTGGTCCTCAATGTTTCAACTCTCAGACTCAATTGTTGAGAGGTCGTGACCTGGTTACGTGGTCAGCTAGTTAAATGACCGGTAGCATGACTTATTACTTATTAGTAAAAAAATTACGTTTTAAATAGTATATTAATTTTGATGTATGAGATAAATATTTATTTAAAATATTAAACGAGTCTATTTTGAATTTTCATTTTTTATTTTCATTTAGAATAAATCAATTTTCAATACAAAAATATATAAAAAGTAAAAACAAATATAAAGTTATTTGAGACTTCCATTTGAAGATTAGAAATCTCACCAAAAAAAAGCTGTTCTTGAGTTATGGTGTGTCAGTTGTACTTAATTCACTTCAACAATATCAGGTTGTACAGAGAAACCACGACAGAAAGAAACAACGCCACCTGACATTTTAACCAAAATGCAGGAAATTGGGATGTCTCAAGAGCAAATTGTAACTGAACGTGATTAATTGGTTCTCTACGATAGCATCATCATAAAATGTGAAATAAGAAACATGATGAAGTACTTTGACCTTCTAAAAGAATATCATTGTATACGAAAGTCTTTCGCTATATGACTATTTTATTGTAGCAGAATTAATTATTTTAACGAGACCACTTACAGTGTAGGGGTACAAGCGGGACTGAAGAATACGGGCGGTTATAGGCTCGAACCCTAGTTGAGAAAATTTTATATGTAATATTTTAAATTCTTTTGTCTTATGTAGAGAAACGGAAGTACTTTACTGAGCCCACCTCGCTATATGCAGAATATAGTGTAAACATTAATAAAAAAAGGAAGTCAGTCAAATACATGTCGCACTTACTCACCGTGTTAATTTCAAGTAGTAGAAATTCAGATTCTTAAATTTCATTAAAGTGTTTGTTACTAGTTTTAAAAATCTCTACATTATTATCCATCTGTTTCAGAGATATCACGTAATTAATTGTTGATTATAGCTCTGCGGGATACAGCTGTGCGGGATACAGCGTGAAGCTGATTTATTATAGTTATTGCTCTCACCCTACTATACTAACTACCATTTATTGAACTACTAGCTTTTAAATGAGACTTCTAATGGTCAAAATAGTTCATGTAATTAAGTATGTAAGTGAGAAAGGCTTCTCACTAAATGGCAATCAGAAAAATATATGATTTCCATTTGAAATTTTAGTTTCTAAGATTACCGCACTCAACCAAACATTTTTTTCATCTTTATCATACATATATTAATATGAAAATTATTCAAAGAAAAAAGAGTTGAGGTCGTCGTGGCGCAGCGGCACAAGGTTGTCACTGTGACGCGACGGTTGTGGGTTCGATCACCACTCGAGGAAGTGAAATATTTATTTACTTTTATGTTTCCATTTTCTTCGCTCTGGTGTCGAGGCAAAGCGCGGCGTTGAGTTCTGCCACTCAACACTCAATGCCTCCAGAATACAGCAGAAAGTGGGAGTGGAGTGTTTTAACATTGGGTTCCCTCTGCCTACTCTGCTGTCTGCGGGATACAGCGTGAAGCAAAAAAAAGACAATGAAAATTTAATAAAATACGTACGTTACAGATATACAGATTAAATGTTTCTTCATTTTCAAAATGAACAATATAGGCGACAGTTTCATGCAAACTGGTTTAATTAACTGAGATACTGAGAATATTAAATGATGAGTGATGGAACTCACTTACATTCAACGACAATGCGAGGAGATCGCTCGAGAATGTGAGGCTAATGAGTTACTTTAGCTAGTAATTATCTGATATACTCCTGTAATGATCTGCTTCGTTATTTTTGTTTGTTTATTAATATAGGTGCTTATTTTAAAAATGCCGTTCAATTTCCACTTGGGGGACAAGGCAGAAAAAAACGCGGCGTTGAGTTCCGCCGCTACACGCAATGCCTTGAAATAAATTAATATTTCTGGTCTGAATTGCAAACTATGTGCTTTTAATTATAATAATTGATTATAAAGGCATGGCCTGTGCAATGTCTTCAGAATTCGGCAGATAGTGGGGAGCGGAGTGTCTTAACCCTAGCCTCTCTGCCTACCTGCTGTGTGCGGGATACAGCGTGAAGCTGATTTTTTTATACTATTTAATTTATTTATTTCATTTTCTAAATTTATCCGTGATTAAAATCACAAACATGAGTGCTTCGAGCCTAACCTTGACAAAAGAACGACAATGTGTTTTTAAAGACACCACACAAAGTAATTATTCAAATCAAATAGCGATTTGGGTCGAATGGATTTAAGAATTTCCATATAACCTGAAAACTACAAAGGTATTTTCAAATGTGATGCTTTCATCTGCAGATTATTCGTGTGGATTACTTCAACGTTCAAAGTCAAAGCAATTCTTGTATTCATTTCTTGGCACGTCTAAGCAATAAATGAGAATGTATGTAAAACTTTACATGATATTAAGCACTCTCTTTTGTAGCTTCACGCCGTATCCCGCACACAGCAGGGAAGGCATAGACAACCTTAAGACATTCTGTTCCCATTAAGTTTTCTGCAACCCACTTTTCGCTGAATTCTGGTGGCTTGCATGTTAAGTGGTGGAAATTAACGCCGCGTTTTGCCTCGTTTCTAGAGCGTGGAAATGAAAATATTTAATTTTGGATTCCTTCGAGTGAAAATCGAACCACATACTGTCGCGTTAACAGTCACACGCTTGTACTACTGCGCCACAGCTGGCCCCATTAAACACTCATTTACATTTATTTTATCTTTCTGATACATTCAGATTTATACCAAAACTAGGGAAATTTGCTGCTGCAGGGGCTAGTTTCTTGTGCATGATATGATTACGATATGTCGAGATAACTTTTTTTTTAAGCTTTGTAGCCCTCCCCCTCCTTTATGTCACTCTCAAACTGTCAGATTAGTGGAATATACACAATTTAACATGTAACTTACTTACTCTACCTTAATTTGACGCGCTCGAGAATTTCGAATGATCATTTTTTTTACGAATCAGATCTTATATCCTAGACGGGCGGACATATATGGGGCTGATATTTGATGGAAGTACGTAACCGAGTACAAGGATATTAATCTGCCGTGCTTCAATAAATCTCGAAAGTCACCTCTTCGGCTCCTCTACCAATATCACTCTTGGTCAAAAGAAGAGTCAGCTTTACGCTTTTTCCCGTAGACAGCAAAATAAAAGATTTCCGCGAGTGAAGATCGAACATTGAACCGTCGCGTTTACACAGTGCCATTGTGACATAAAAGTAGTATTCGAAAATCACTTAACGCTTTTATTTAAATTAAATCTTTGACCAAAACCAAAACGTATTAAATAAAACGTTTTTTATTAAAATGTACTAAAATAAATGTCAATATTTTATTTTATTATATTTTATTCAATAAAGCCGCTAATGTTCTAATACTTAAGCTATAAATATAAGGAATGCGGTAAACAATTTGCGCCACAAACCAATCGACGCGGGTACACACGCAAACTACTCGTAACTATTCGATCGTTGGTCATAAACTATAATGATAGTGCTTGTTTTTAAATCATTTTGTATTTTATTTTATTTAAATTCTTTTAATAATAAACTACGTTAAATATTATTTTTTGCAATATATTTTATTTTTCGAAAGTGTATATAGAAATGGAAATTCCGCCTGGATATGATTCTTGTAGTAAATGTTCATATTCTTCTTTCTTCTTTTTTCACCTTCACACTGTCTTCTTTTTTCATCCAACTTGGAGCATCTGCTAGTGCTATTATAGATATATATAATAAATAGATTTATTATTATAGATAATATTTCTCAGCATCTTTGTTTTCAGCAATACCTGTCTAATATCTTTGCCCTGTACTTTGCCTCGCCTGGGGGTGATCTGAACTTGGATTTGATTACTAATTCCTGTGACTACCTGGAGTCAACTAAAATGTTGTGTTCACGCGTTCTGTATCGCCCTAGGTCTAACTATCTGTTAGACGAGTGCAGGACCGTGCAGTTTGAATGGAGCGTTAACCTCGTTCCCTAATTTTATTCACCGAATTCTAGAAGCATTGCGTGTTATATGGCGGAACTCAACGCAGCGTTTTGCCTCGAAACCATAGCAAAAATATTAAATATTTCATTTCCTCGAGTAGGAATCGAAGCCGCAACCTGTCACGTTCACAGTTACACTTTGTACCACTATGCCAAAACTGAAAACTGGCCGCAATTCGTATTATATAATCCATATATATTGTAGATCATCTAAATTTTTAAATAGATAAACCCAATATTATCTGAACATGGCAATATTAAGTTTTTCCAAGTATATTTTAGGATTTAAATAAAAAAACATATTTATAGAAATAAAAACTAAAACACTTTACTACTAAAAAAGTAAATAAAATAGCCGAGCTTTGTTCACAGCGTTATTTGGTAAA
>DWGR01005502.1:0-10331 GCA_018247715.1 Heliconius burneyi
AGTGTTAATACTCTTCATCACTCATTATGTCACTCCGATCCCTCCTTTCGTCAGAATTCTTGAGGAATTGCGTGTTGAGTGGTGGATCTAAACGCCGCGCTTTGTCATGTTGCCAGAGCGAGGAAACAAAAATATTAAATATTTCATTCCCTAGTTTGTGAAACGAACCCACAATCGTTACCTTAACAGGTCGCTTTGCTGACAAGAAGTATAAAGCGCAGCGTTGAGTTTCGCAACTCAAAAATTCGACGGAAAGTGGGTTAGGTTAGTTTCTAAGCATTAGGCTCCCTCTGTCTACCCTATTACTTGTACTTATGAGGTAAAATTGTAGGCGAAGCATGAATAGGTGAATGAGTTATTTATAATGAAATACCAGCGTATATAAATAAACCATTATGACCGTCTTAATGCCACAAATATGATAGGCGATGAGATTATTTATAGCAATGCTTGTTTATTAATTTTTACGTACAAGTATGTATATTAAGTTTTAATTTTATTTGTTGCAACCTGAAATATCATTTGTGTATATTTTAAAACATAAGTTTCTCTTTTACTCGTTGACGTAGAAATTTTGGAAAATATTTTTTAGTTCTTTATATCCCCTATAGAACCTGTACATATGTAAAATTTCAGTTTCCGCCGCGTAATGTGTTAGGAAATTTGACAAGTTGATAGATTAGGGGGCTTAGCACTAAGAGAGAAAAAATCAGCTTCACGCTCTATCCTGCAGACAGCAGGGAACCTAGTTTTAAAACACTCCATTCCCCACTTTCTGCCGAATTCTGGAGACAGTGTGTGTTGAGTGGCAGAACTCAACGCCGAGCTTTGCTTCGACACTAGAGCTAAGAAATGGAAATATAAACGTAAATAAATATTTCACTTCCTCGAACAGGATCGAACCCACAACCGTCGCGTTACAGTCACACCCTTGTGCCGCTGCGTCACGATGGCCTCTGGAAAGAGAGGGTTTCTCAAAATACGTACCATGAAGAAAATATTTTACGTCTTAATCGCGCAGACAATGTTGCAGCTGACGTCTACTCGTAAATATAAAAATACACTTTTACAACCAAATCAAGCACGATATATTCCTTAAAATAAACTAATTTACCATTTTACTCTAAACGTATCTTTCACTTAGCCTCCTTTCAAGATAGTATATTCCACAGCTCGCGTAATTTAATAGCTATCAACCCTAATTTTGTTACTTATCCTTTCTATATCTATACTTTAAAATAAAACGCTGAAGAGTTTGTTTGCTTGAATATCTAAAAAAAAAATGTCTTGGTTTCTCCTATTGCAGAAGAAAGAAACCTATATGTCATACACGACTCTTAGTTATATATTTTATTTGACCACGTGACCACTTTATATTTTATTAAATAAGTATGTGCAACCATAACTATTAATTTCTTACTCAAACAGATAACAAACAGCTTAAGATACTATGTTTTTTAATGAGAACGTACGGCTTAATAGTCAGAGCGCTTGGACGGTTTCCAAGAGGTGTGGGTTCAAATGCCACTACGATGAAATTTTTTTACATTTTCTATAAAAGTATTTTAGGGATATTTAATCTAATGATAATATTCCCCTGTTTATTAAATTTAAATGTGGAACTGTGCATCTTTACACTTGGTATCATCTCAATACCCTGTTATATTATTTATGAACATAACACTGGACTTTAACAGATTGAAGAATAGAAGAAAATAAATGTATTATTTTTTTCATCGGTCAAGTGCGAGTAGGTATCGCCCACTGTAGATTCTTTATCAATTTGTTTTATGATTCTATGGGAACGAGACGTATATTATATAGATAGGGTGATGAATTTAAATTTACGGGTGTACGCACTCATTTCATACGAAATTAACTTCAAACATAGGTTCGTAATAGTTTTTTCTATGGTACACCTATGAATTTTCATTCTTTGGATTTTTTCCTTTATTTGTATTGTAACTTCAAAGTTCTTACTTCTTGCCAAATTTCATAATTATAGATTCACAGGATGTAGCCTCTAGTTTTTACTACATGGAGACCGCAGTACAAAATGCAGTAAAAATAATAAGTAAGCTCCCGTATCTCTTAATTGTGTTGGCTCGGAAGCTTATTTTTTGTGCTTGATATCTCCTCGCGATCTTGAGATA
Source organism: Heliconius burneyi (assembly GCA_018247715.1). NCBI lineage: Eukaryota > Metazoa > Arthropoda > Insecta > Lepidoptera > Nymphalidae > Heliconius > Heliconius burneyi. The sequence continues at coordinate 2,154 of DWGR01005502.1, forward strand.
AGTGGTCTTGATCGTCAGACAGACATATAGTCAGACGGCCAACAAGGTTATCTGAAGTTCAATCTTTTTCTTTTGTGTTACGGAACTCTAAAATCGTCTTAAAATAGTACTAAAGTAAATATTCTAGTGGTTCATTATAGGGCGGTTTCTTTTAACGAGCACTCACAATAACAGGTCGTTTGTATGTCAAGACGTTCTTTGATGTTTATTGTTTTTGTAACGTTTTAAGCATTAACATTTATTTATATCATAAATACATATAGGTGAACATATATCCCTTTCTCTATCTTACGAGAAAACATAACTTTTCTTGATTCACGCTTTACATTTAGCGACGTAGCCATAAAGAACCAAGCCTAATGGTCTACGGTCTTTGATGTCGATGAAAGAGGTATGCTCTATCATTAACCTCTTCATCCTCTCGTCCACTATCATCAGCCTTTTTATTTATGCCCCCCGAAGATACCTCGTGATTTTTACGTGATCTTACTATCTTCTCCTGTGCTGTCTTTGGGTGTTTCTTCTCGTCGGTCAGCCACTCACTATTGCTTCATATATTTAACTATTCTTTCATCACTCATTCTAAAACATGTAGCTAATGAAGCAGAATATTTATTTGTTTGGAGGACATTTTGCTTACATAAATCAGAAGCCTCTTCAAGTATATTTTATTACGTAACACCATAATATTTTATATGAAAACATATTACAATTACAAAAAACACTATAACCATAATAAAATTTCATCCAAGAACCATTTCGTTCAGGAAGGACGAAACAATAGAATTTTTCTCTCAAAACGTAAAATTCACATGTTATGTTATTCAAAGCGCAAAATCTATTTCCTTTTACTGTCAAAGTTTTTGCAATAGCAAAAACAATCAAGTCGTATAACAAAGGGAACAAGTGTTTTCGTACGTTATTTTTGCTTATGACTTTTTTCTTTATTTTCAACAGATTTCTTCCATTTATACGTTTAACAAAGGAGTGATTTATCTACTTTTGTTGCTCCTTTTTTTACTCCTTTTTCTACTTTTCTTGCTCTTTCTAATTACCCTATATACGTTCTAGAATTTTACCTTAAATATTATCTTTAAATAGATGTACAATGACCCCCTGTATCACAGCGACCTTATATTATACATACATATTTGTACGTATAATACGTATTTAATACGTATAATACGTATAATACATACGTATTTAAAGGCCGGCAACGCACCTGTAGCTCCTCTGGGGTTGCACGGGGTCGTGGGCGGCGGTGATCACTTACCATCAGGTGACCCGAACGCTCGTTTGCCTTGTCCTTATACCATAAAAAAAAAAAATATAGATAAAAATATCATTTTATATTCTATTTTACTAGAAAATAAATAGAGTCCTAACTCCTCTTAAAATATTTTAACCTATTCAGCTTAAAACGTATATTTAAATTAGTAATGGGAAAGTCAAAGTAGTCGTCGGTCATACAATTAACGTGAATTTAGCTTTACAACTAAAAGTGGAACTTGCAGTGCATTTAAAGTGAACCGCTGGGAACCGAACAAAAAGGATTTTAGACCAAAATGAGTATAAGTCCTTATTCTATTGTATTTCCAAAAGGCTAAATATTTAGTACAAAATTAATTTCTAGGCTGTAGTAGTGCAGCGGCATGCATCTGACTGTAAGCTCACTAGTTATGGGTTCGATCTTCACTCGGTCGAATTGTGTTTCTTTCTTCACTCTTATAAAAAAGATAATGTGTGGCGTTGAGTTCCGACATAATCCGACATGTCTCGAAATTTGGGCGGGAAGTGAGGAGTGTGTCTTCTGTGTATCCCGTTATATGTGAGATATAAGGTGATGCTAGTACAAAAAAAATAACATTATTTATAGTCCAACATAATGGACTATATAATAAATTAAAATTAATGCTATTTATATTAATATTATGATTGTAATTACACTGAACTAATCTAAAAGATACAAAATAAACCTGAAAACCAAAATCATAGGAAAGCGTTTAAAAGAGAGGAGATAGATAGAGGAGATATTTCTTAATATTTTAGGTACCATATTGTCATTATGTACCATATGCTATAAAGCAATTTAAATTTAATGCTTTTCCAAAATAAGTTTAAAAAATATTTTTTCATTCAACACACACACATTTAATTATTTTTTCAAATATATTTGTTCTTATTTATCACGCTTTTTCTCACGTGATATCCCAAGTGTGGTCTCCTAGTGCTAAGACACTCCGCTGTCAATTTTCCTACATGTTATTGAGACATCAGATGTTGAATTCAATTCAGCTTAGTTAAAATCTTTTTCCTAAGTGACCATCGAAGTCCCATACGTTGCGTTTACAGTAAAATGCTGTTCAGCCACAGAAAATGAGGCTGTTCAAATAATAAAACGAAGCAAGTGTGAAAATATATATGGTATGAACGAAGCACTGTTGGAAAGTGCCCACGGGAGCTAGAAATAACGTAGTTTTCTACAATTTTTACAGCTAAGTGTCCTTAATGTGTATGGTTATATACCTACTAGTCTGCTTGCAATTTTGTTTGTGTGTGCTTTCAACGATCTTCTTCAGGTAATTAAAAAGATTTTGAGTTATACTCTTTTCTTTTTTGAGACTACTCTAGTAAGTTACTAGTATAATACGTTATTCTTATTTTTTAAACTTATTTTAATTTTAATATAGATTTTCAGAATAGTGCGGACAATGGAGTGTCTTAACACTTCCTTTAGCCATATAGAGCGTATTTTTATGACTTTAATATAAGACGGAGTATAAATTATCCAACAAGTTCTCAAAGCTTTTATACGTTAATTCAATTATCTTCATTTTGGACGCAAGTCTGTTTTTGAGAGGCATTAATCATTAATTATATCAGAACTTTGAATATTAAATGGACTTCTTGGCGAGTTGTGTAATTACAATTAGTAGGTTATGGGTCGCGAGTTCATTTCTTGCCGTATGTAAACTTAAACTTATAAATTAAATTCTACGTATTTAAAAATAATACAGATTAATATAATCTGCCACTGTATGGCTACCTTGGCGCAGTGGTAGCGTCTGACGAACTGCGATACTTGTTAATACGATCCTCAGTTGGGGCAATGAATCGTTATCATTTCCCCATTCACGAATCGCCGTGAGGTGTAAGTTGGGCTTTGCATTTGTGTGAGTGATCGTCAAAAGTAGAGCCAGGAAAAAAATAGTCATCAATAAAAATAATAATATTCAAAGGAGATGTATTTATGTACGTGTAATGTATACTATATTAAAAGAATTAACAATTGGGTATATTTAAGTTCATAAAAACATTAATCACAAGTTTATTTTAGTGATTTTCGTTAAAATCTTTTTTAATTTTCCGATATCGTTAACCGCGATAACTTTTTCAATTAACAAAAGTCTATGCAAATCACCTCAACTCCTGCTAGGGATGGAAATTGCTGAAAAAACTTCGCCTTGAATTCTAAAAACTGAACTATATAAAAAATAATATGCTTATACGTGTCACTTGAATTCAATTGGCTTACCAAATACAAAATATCAGTACCTACATATGATTCTTATTTGTACTATACGATTGTAAAAAATTAAATAATACATTGAGGCCGTCGCGGCGCAGGAACACAATGAGTGTGTAACTGTAAACGCGACGGTTGTGAGTTTGATTCCCACTCGAGGAAACGAACGAATGATTAATTATTAATATTTTCATATGTTTGCTCTTCTATCAAGACGACGGTGACTTGAGACGCTGCTGTGAGCCACTCAAAACACACAAAATATCTCAAACAACTGGTGGGGATGAAGGGTCTTTGGAAAAGGATCGTCTTGACACCAGGTTCCCAGGTTCCCAGTGGCTATCTTGCTATTTGTGGGATACAGTGAAAAGCTAAAAAAATATTGTTTGGCTCATTTGTCAATTTAATGTTTTCATCTTTTCCCCATTGCCTTCCTTGTTGTGCGTAAAAAGGCTGAAGCTTTAAAAAAAGTTTCGCTTGTAGTATTGTACAAAAACTAAGATACATTTTTTATACATTTTAAGAGTTTACGAAATAATAATATTTACCTAGTTAGTAAATAATAAATGAATATACTAACAAAAATGACTGACAGATTGACATAACATGGGTAACCTTTAAATATTTATATTTGTAACACCATAATGAAGTAAGGACGGGCTTTAATTTCGATATACGTATAATAGATGTGTTTGTAATGTGTGTTGTTATGTGTGTTTGAGTGTTTTCATTGATTTATTAAACCAAATTAGAAAAGGTGTATTTTTGAACTGATAACGCTACAGAAATTCAGTGAGTACCTTTCTTTTTTTTTAGATTCACGCTGTATTCCGCACGTAGCAGAAGGGACACGTAGCAGAATTGGGGGAGAGAATTTGGTAACTTAATATTAAAACTCTCCGTACCCATTAAGTCGCTTCCGTTTTCCACTTTTCGCCAAATTCTGGAGACATTTTGTGTTAAGTTGAGGAAATCAATCGCACTTTGTGTCTACACCAGAGCGAGCGCAAAAACGATTATAACGATAAGATTATTTACTATTCGCGAGATACAGCGGGAAGCTAAAAAAAGATACCTATACCAATTATCTATTGATAAGTATTTGAAGTCGGTTTAATTTTTTTATAGGTAAAAAAATCAAAAAGGAAGATTGAGTAGCAAAAACAAAAATAAAAATAATTTTAATGTTAGTCAGACGCTATCTCCGCACTCCGACGGTCTTTAGAAAGACACAGACAAAGAATAAAAATTAAAATATATCAGAAATTCTGTGATATAAAATTTACTACTAAACAAATAGCCTAGAATTATAAAAAAAACTGGTTTAAAGTAGGTTTACGAACGATAATTTTACGTGATAACGTCATAAGAACACATGAATTGAATTATTATCACTGATTTATAATTATTTTATATAATACAATTAAGGAAGTAAGTGAAAATTACAATTATTTTCGATATAATACCATTTTCGTCTGACTATTACGTCAAAAATATTTATTTTAATATTTATTTACGCATAAGTTTACCATATATAAGTTTAACACACACGAAATTTGTTGAATTCATTTTTTTTGAAAACTCAAAAGTAGCGTCACTTAAAGCACTGTAACTTGTAAACTAATGGTCGGATTGACATATAATTTTGACAGTTAACCTAAAAAGGTTCACACTTTCGAAAAAAAATATTGATTTGGTAGTAGTGGAGCCATCTATGTGTTAGTCACACACATTATAGAACGAAGTAATATAGTTAAATATAAAACTGTACTCGTTCGCGTGTCGATTTCATTATTCTCAATATAAAGTTTTATGATTTGATTTCCTATTTTAAACCGGTCGTAAAAGTTCTCCTTTTATGATTTTAAATGATATGTTATAACATAAGTTATCGCGTTTTATTATATTTTTTTAACCAGCATTTAAAACCGGCTAAGTAATGGTTTTATGCCACTGCGTTTCGCATTAGGTAATGCCGGGCTCCAGCGCCCAACCACCTCAAAAGCTGGCAACGCACCAGTAGCTCCTCTGGTGTTACGCGGTGTCATGGGCGGCGGTGATCAATTACCATCAGGTGACCCGTACGCTCGTTTGCCATGTCTTTTCCCATAAAAAAAATATTTTTTAAACGATGGAGCAGTGGAGCTCATTAAAAGTATAAGTAAAAAATATTTTTTCAACGCTGTATGTACTCCTTGTATGTACCAAGTGTTAGGACCTGTTCTCTATGTCACGGCTAATTTATGAGACTGGGTGTTGAATGGTCGAACTAAACGCCGCGCTTTGTATTTTTAGTAGAGCGCGAAAATGAATATAATTAATTCCTCCTCACTGTACGCTGTACCGCTATCGCTCCAAGAAAGTTTTTTTTATATTGACTTTACTACAATCTGAACCTTCATAAATTCTTTGACGTAAGCGAAGCGATTATACTTAATCAGGAAAACAACAAGAGTAGAATAAAAATTTAGTTTTTCCTAAGTTACCAAAGGAAAATATATAGAAGTATGAAAAGAGAACATAGTATGAATGCACTTGACACCACATCCTGTATTCCAATTCTTGTTTGATTTGGAAATAATGTGTTTAACTAGGGAAACTCAAAATCTCATTTTTTCTAACAACTAACCTACTGTGTCACAATAAAGGCATTCACTATAAGTTTTCTCTCGCCTAGAATTCATGTCGATAAATATATTTAATTTTTAATCTGCATAATTTTGTATAATGAGAAGCTATAAGACGTTATGGGTATTTGAGTAAGCATTTTCAAGTCTTACATAGAGCTAAGCAAAGTTTAAGCTTTCGAGTTTCAAGTTTTCGACTTCCATACAAGAGTACTTATAAAGCGGATGTCTAATTACTAACTTGAGTCGAGAGAGTAATCTTAGGTACAATGTACCCAACCAGCTTTCAATCTTTGAGTGTTCAAAATGAAGATTTTGTACAGTAAATTCTATGTCCGCAACTTTGTTTATGTAGTCAGTAAGGAAATTAGGAAATTAAAATTAGGAAATAGGAAATTTCTTTCTGTTCACGTAAGAATGGCAAGAAAGCCTCTCTTAGTGTTCTCCTTCACTCCCTACCTTCACCTTAGGTAGGCTAGGGAGTGTAGGGTAGTTGATATGTCAATTTTCAACTATTTATGCTCAGTAGATTCTGCTATGTTCAGTAACGGAAAACGAATTTTAGTAAACTGATTTCCCCTTCCTACCCTGCTATATACGGTATAGGGAGAATTTTAAATTCCACTATAATTAATTACTAATAATCCTATTATTTTACTGCATCCATACAGTGTATGTACTCGTATATGGAAAATAAATAAAATCAGCTTCACGCTTTATCCCGCACACAGCAGAGGGAATCTAGTGTTAAGATACTCTGTTTCCCACTTTCCGCCCAATTCTGGAGGCATTGCGTGTTGAGTGGCAGAACTGAACGCCGCGCTTTGCCTCGACACCAGAACGGAGAAATGGAAATATAAACGTTAATAAATATTTCACTTGCTCGAGTGGGGATCGAACCCACAACCGTCGCGTTACAGTCTCACCCTTGTGCCGCTGCGCCACGCCGGTCGTATATGAGTATCAGTAATCATGTAAAACAAATAATTTACCACCTATATGGGCACTTACAGTCAATAATATAATAATGTATTAATCAATTTTCAATTTATTTTGATGATTGAACGGAATAAAAAATAAACAGGCTGTTTCCTAATAATTATTACAAAATATTGGCTTTTGATCTTATCCTATAAAGGTAGAAATATGTTTATTTTCTTTTTTTTTAGCTTCCAGCTGTATCCCGATAATAGCTGAATAGGCAAGGGAAAGTTACTGTTAAAAATTTCATTTCGACCTTTGCTAAGACATTATATATTGAGTGGCGGAACTCAACGCCGCGCTTTGTTTTCTTTTAGCGCCATGACGTTATCTTCATTTAAATAGAGCGTGGAATTGAAAAGAAATTATTTCCCCGAATAGGGATCGAACGCGCGACCATCGCTAGCTTGATGCTGTCCAAATACGACGGTCACAGATTATTTTTGCTTTTCACGCAAAAAAAAAGAAATGCGTGATGACAAAAAAAATAGGAGCTCTGTATTTCTAAGAAGATTTTGTACCATCTATTATTTCTTATGTAAATCTCGCATACAAAAGTGCTCCTTCTTTGTCTTCGCCTCTTCAGTTGTCACGTTTGTTTCGTTCCAAATTTTCTTGTAACACTTTTGTAAATAAATATTTTCGTAACGTAGTGTACTAGTTAGAAAAACATTTTATGCTTATTGTTTTGGTCGCTTTGTTTTTTGTTTAAACACTTGACAATATTTTTTGCAGGTTAGGCAGAGAGAACACTACCTTCCTTCCTACCTACCTACCTACCTTCCTATTAAGACACACATTTCCCACTTTTCGTCGAACTCTTGAGGCATAGCGTGTTAAGTGGTGGAGCTCAACGCCGCACTACAGCGAGTAAATGAAAATATTAATCATTTCATTCCTCCTAGTAGAAATTGAAGCGACAACCGTCATACTGTTACAGTACTCGGTTGTCTGCCCGATTTTTACTAGGCAGAATTAATTATTTTAAATCTAGTAACTAGATAAAGCGCGTTGAGCTTGACAAAGCGCGACTGAGCACGTAAT
>DWGR01005503.1:0-10330 GCA_018247715.1 Heliconius burneyi
CTGCCAGGCCCTCTCCCTTACTTTCAATAGCCGCAGCCCAACGGTGGGTTAGGTAAACCAGAAGATCACCGGTTGAGCGACCATGGCGGAAGCCATATTGACGGTCATTAATCAATCGGTGATCCTCCAGATAAACCAAGAGCTGGCTATTGATGATGCTCTCCATGATCTTTGAGAGTAGGGAGGTGATGGCAATAGTCCTGTAGTTAGATGGATCGGAAGCATCGCCTTTCTTCGGGATCGGGTGGATAAGAGCGCTCTTCCATGAATCTGTGACTACGTCGACTGAGTAAGAGTACCGAAACAAACGCGTTAGCACCGGTGTCAGCTCAGGAGCACAATAACGGAGCACTAAGGGAGAGATGCCATCTGATCCGCTCGACTTGTGTATGTCCAGAGAGGACAGAGCTCGCCTAACAGCTGTTCGGTTAAATTTAACCTCACGCATTGAGCTCTGGCACCGCGGGATGGTCGGCGGCGTCAATCCTTGATCATCCAAAGTCGAGTTCGAGGCAAAGAGAGTGCCCAGGAGATCGGCTTTCCCTTTTGCCGTATGGACCAAGATGTCATTTCCCGTGCTTAATGGTGGAAGCCAAGGCTGGCTATAGTTGCCAAGTGACGCCTTTGAGAGCGCCCAGAACTGGTGAGTTCCGGACGGGTAGCTCACAAGCTTCTCGCCGATTTTGGCGATATGCTCGGACCTCGCTCTGGCAATTTGCCACTTAAAGAACCTAGAGGCTCGGTTATACTTCCTTTTTGAGGCTTTCATCTTTGGGTCCTTAGTAGCCAGTGCCTCGGCCCAGATTTGATATGCCTCGCGTTTGCTTGTCGCAGCAAGCTTGCAAGACGTATTAAACCAAGGCTGTGACTTGCCACCGATTGGCAATATAAAGTTCCATGCCCTGCAGAACGATACGATGCCACATAGATATATTACACATATACACAGAAGTCAAACTTCTAGCCTTTCGTTTTAAAAAGCTTAAATAAGTAAAGTTAAATGTAAGTTAAACTTAAATGTGAGTCGTTTAAAAAGCACTCATTTTTCATTTCCTTTAGTGAAAAGTACGAAATATTTTACATCCAATATTGAATGGAGTGCCGCGGTAATAAATGCTCTATTATATGCAGAGTTGATCGCTGTACATTTTGAAATTTAAAAAGATGGTGACTTTTCTTTTTACTAAATTAATCTAATTTATCACTTATTTTCTTTTAAAATTTTTTTGTATAGTACGGTAGTAGCTGTATCTGATATATTTTTGATCTATGTGGTTTTAAATCTTGGTGTAAAGGTGTTAGTCAGTATCAAATAATAAAATAATAAAACATGTTTTCGTCCCGTATCAATATTTTTTTTAAATTTCAGGAGTACTTTGTCGTACATTCCCCCGAGTGGGAATCGAATCTACAACCGTCGAGTTTACGCTTGTGACCGTGCTCCACGATGACCTCACTAAAATTTTCATTATTGCGTGTTCATATCACACAAGAGTTGTGTACAATGTACTATGACTATTTTTTATTATACTTATCTAGATTTTTATACTTTATCTTAAATTAGGGTAGACTAAAAGGAGAAATTTAGACACTCCGAAATCTACTTTCAACTCACACACATTCAAATCCAATGCCGTCTCTCTGTCCCACTAGAGGAATTAAATAAAAAAAAACAATCCCCCAAGGGTTTCCAACCCATACTTATCTCTCTCATAGACGTTTAACAAAATTATTATATTATATTCTTCGAAAATATCCTTTCGTTCACCTGTACACATTTAAGTAAAATGAATTCATTATATAATATTTATATGTTTTGTAGCTTCCATACTAAGAAATGCCAAAAACAATTTTCGTGTACATTTTCTCGTATAACAGAATCAAAATATTAAATGAACCCAAAATATAATAAATAAATATGGTGGGCAATATCTACCATATTTCATTAGTGAAAGGAAATACAAAATTATTTCTTCAAAGACAAAATCCAATAATAATTTCATTTAACAGTTGAAAGACAAGTGAATCGAGTTTGTAAGTTTGATCGCGACAGTCGCTTGAGAAGTGTACTTCAAGAAAGTATTGTAGTATAGGGGGAAGTAGTGCTGGACCTTAGGTAGTGTTAGAATATTATTTTTATACAGGATGGATGAAAATGGTTTTTAATATCCATATAGAATATGATACTTAGCGTCACACTATGTTCCGTATATATTACGGTAACCAGAGGGAACCTAGTGCTATGACTCGTCGATCCCCACGTTCCAACTGCTTAGTGATGGTGCGCCACATTCGTATTAATGGAAATTCGGTCTCAATAAAAACGTACTAAATTATATTTTAATACTCTTTAATGTTTTACTGAAGCGGGCCAATAAAACATTGAACCTACAACATTCACCTTTATTGTGCTATCCTACTAAAAGAAACCACTGCACCATATAGAAATATTTTTATTCAACTTCAAAAGTAAAATGGAAAATATAACTATCCAGATACTGGTCTATAAAATTAAATCAGTCTTCTGCAGTGAGCTAAGAACTTTCTTGAACCAACTTGTGAACTAAGATGAGACGAGTTGTTGATAAAGAATTAAAAGAAAGAAAACTAAGACGCAGTTTGAAGAGTCGCTTTGGAGAAATGTGTTATTTGATTTAGAATTGAAATATTTTCCGCGAGCAATTAAGATGGAGCTGTAATGGGAATGATTTTAATTAAAACCTAACTCTTAGGTACGTCTTAGACATTTTACTGAGAGAATAGATGATTTAATAATCAACTTAAAGAGTCTTGAATCAGTTCTTCTTAATATTAATTTGATTTTTCTTTATTACTTAAGTTATATAATTACGTATCAATTTTAAGGGACAAGTTCATTCGTTTTGACTTGAGTATTGAATAACACTGTTCTAAATATTTTATGTCGAAACTTACCACTCCCCTTTCTGTAGATCAAATAGTCTATTCAATTAGTCAATATTTAAAACTAAAATAAAGTTACATTAGTGCGACTATAAGCGCGACAATTGTGGGTTCGATTCACGTTCGGACGATGAAGTTTTTAATATTTTTATTAGCCAGTTCAGGTAACAAGGTAAAACGCCGCCGCTCAACGTGGAAAGTGGAGAAAGGCAGTGTCTTAATAGCACGTTGCTAGAATTCCTCTACCTATCCTGTTATGTTCGGAATACAGCGTGAAGTAAAAAATATTAATAGCAATTTAATACATTTATTTTAAGATATATTCTATTAAATTATATTAAAAAATGTAAAAGTGTTCGCGTATATGATAAATGTATATCCAAGAATCTGATTTCAATTCAGAACAAACGCAAGATCTGTTATACGAGTATACGAGTATCTAGTACACATTATATCAGTGTCTATGTCTATATAATTCATATAGGATGTTGTTCAACGGAAACTTTTTATGGGAACCTATTCTTGAAAATTGCTTATTTTATGTGCCTAATAAAAGTTAGGCAACTCTGATAGTATAAGCCAACTATGAGATGATAAAGATATTACACTATAATTCTGAGGTCAGGAATTTATCTCTTTGTTTTATCGAATGAACACAATGTAATGTAAAAACGCTTCTTTGAAGGCAATCTTTGCAGAAATATTTTAATATTTGAGAATCTTAGGCGTATTTCAAAACAATGGCAGGTAAAAGGAGTGAAAAGTCACTCCACTCTCCCCTTTTCGCAATTGCGTGTTGAACGATACCAAATCTTACGCTTAGTATAATAAGGCCACAATAATAAATAAATTTAAGCATTTGGAGAGTAGGATTCGAATCAACTATCATTATGCAATTGCATTGCATACACACGTTTTCGTCTCGTCTTTTTCAAAAAAAATGTTTTTTGTTTGTAAAATCAATGTAAGTATACATAAATATACACGAAAATATGTAAAGTTAAAATTATCATATTCTACTAAATCTGTTAAAACTTATAGACAAATTGACTCTTTGCCATTTGGCAGCCGTTCTAAAATTTACTGTAGTATCAAAAAGGTTTTCTCTGAAATTGTATGTATATATATATATATAAAGCGTAAATATTATATACTATATTTTGATAAAAGTTTACTTTAGTCGTAGTAATAGTTTGTGAGTCATCTAATAAAAAAAGCGAATAACATATTTTTAGATTTATTGATTTTATTTAACAAGATAGCTTTATGAGCTACCCTTGGTTTTAAATTTAGATGACAAGGCATTTTTATATGTCAACTGAGGAAAAAAAGGTTCTATTATTATTATAATCCACATAGGCCTGCTCAATGGCATGCTGTAGATCGATGTCCAGCTTTTTTTATTTAATTAAGATCTGACTAAGCTCATATTAGTACAAACACAAAAGAAAAACAAGAAAAATTTTCAGCTTCAAGATTTGAATTTGATTTTTTTACTGATGAAAATCGTGGTGAAATATTAATTTTCATTTCAAAATATTGTTTTCATTGTAAAATTAGATATTCTTTAAAAAATCTAACAATATATTACCAATAGTTTTTAAATCAATAATTAAATTACTACATCTATAAATATGTAGCTTACGACGTAAAAAATATTATCGGGTTTCACTTTTATAACATATTATGTGCCGTCTTATACATATACGCGATATCATCAATCATGATTCCAGTCATGACTTGACATGTCTTTTGGGTGTACATACAAAAAAATATGTAGAAAGTTCAAATTTTAGCTATATAAGGTATATTTTTGTATGTAACTTTGAAGTTTATGAAAATTGAGTATTAAAGTAATACAACATCACGGTGGTTGGTTACAGACAATGATATAGTGTAAATGTTCCGATCGATCACTTGTTTGTGTAGCTTTGACTTGTGATTGTTGGAATTAATTTTTAGTTTTAATTTATTTTTCGTTTAACAGTAATAATATAATTATAAAAAGTTTAAATTCATAAATTATAGCTTTATAATCAAAATTGTTAAAAAGTTAATACATTACAGCTTCACGCGTCAGCGTATGTAGCAACGTATGTAGAAGGTTCAGACACTCCGTTTCCCACTTTCCATCGAATTCTTAAGGCAACGCAGGCTAAGTGGCAGAACTCTACGCCGTGCTTTTATGTCAACACCAGAGCGAAGAAATGAATATATTTATTGAATTTTTTGGGTGGAAATCGACCTAGCCTCTAATAATAATCTATTGATAAAAATAAAATTTATTTTCATTTCCTTTAGTGAAAAGTACGTTGTTTTAAGTTTGAAAAGCTTTACACTAGGGATAGGTATGTTGACAAAGCAGGCTTTACCTAAAACTACAAAACTGAAAAAGAACAAAGAAAAAACCCTATGTCTGTCTTTTTCCGTTCGTAAAATGCGAATAGAAATTCAATTATAATAAAAAAATACTTGAAAAATATATGAAACGTAGAAAATAATAACAAATCTAATTGAAAATCGAAAACTATTGAAGTTATATTAAAGGTTCTACTTTCATCTTAACTTTTACATAGGTACCAGAAATATAACCCGGGGCGATACAGTGGACCCATCAAATATCAACTTAAATCAATATCCCAGAAACTAAAAGTATGTAGTAGATCTATAATATTTTATTACAAATTTTTGTTTATCTTTTCTGTATCTCTTATAAAATTATTAATTTTACGAATGAAGGTAACTATCCTTAACATTTATAATTTATTTAATATGTTTCATTTATATATTTCAATATTGTTATTTATTTATCACTTATATATATATACATAAAATCATATTATACATTTAATAGAATTTATTTATTTTCTAGTAAGTATTCGTATTTAGTATATTTATATGAAAGCGCTCGCTGCCGTCGACAGAACCACTAAGGAGTTGTAGTTTTCACATCTAACCCCTCGTCGACGGCATATAATATGTTAATTCTAACAGTTGATGCTTCTTTCTCGATACGCTTTACATACGTTCCTTTGTCTTACAAGGTATTTCTTACCATATTTATATGTTTCATGTTCTGTTATATATAAATGTTTGTAGTTGACTTTCTTACAAACTGTATCGTGTTTATTTGTGTTATCAATGTACTCGTATGTACATTTAAAGGGGTGTTGACTAAACTCAGTGTTGAGGGCAAGTGAACATTTATTATTCACCATCAACACTACATTGGTGACCCTGACTAATATTAATTGATTATTAATAATTCTGTTATCGATAAGCTTTACCCTGTGTTCCGCACATAGCAGGCAGATGGAGCCTCTTAAGACACTCCATTCCAATTCCATCCATCTACTCTCGTTCTCCATTTCCCACCCGATATTGAAAGCGTTGCATGTTGATTTCCGGAACTCAAAGCTGCATTTTCTCTTGTTGCCAGAACAAGTTGTGAAAATATTAAATATTTAATTTTCTCGAGTGGGATTTGAGCCCACAACTTGTCACATTTATAGTAATATTTTTTCTCTATATTCTTTGTCAGCATCTGCGTGCTTATAACGAGTCCATTAATTTCTTTTCTCATTGTGGTGGAACAATAAACAAAGTGCTGAGATCAATCACTAAACACGTAACGTGTCTGTCACTTACAGATTCCCCAGTATGTTTTGTCTTAAAGTAATTATTTACAGATTAATGTTTAGTATATAACCAGTTATCGCCGGCAGCTTTACTTGCGTGAACCCAAGCCGTAAATATTATATTTTTAAAAAGCCTTATTTTCGGCGTTTCCGTAGCAATTTCAAAAAATCTTCTCTTAGTCCTCATACTCTCTGAGAGTCTAACCTAACTGCATGTTCGGCAGTCATTTGGGTCATTTTAGCTTGTGTTGTTTTAGCCTTTGATTTTAACACACTTTTATTAGGTAGATTTGTAACTATGTAAAAAATAAAAAAGAAACTGAGTTACGTATATTAAACAATAATTGTGTCATAATGAAATTTGGCAGTTGTATATGGCAGTTGTGTATGGTATAACATATGTAGGCTTAGGCGACAATACGAAGATGTGGCATCTTCGAGCTGGGCTGATGATGAAGCCAGGACTCGAATAGTGTACTGTTCAGAGGTTAGTAAGCATATTCTATAGCACTTATAGAAAAGCATGGTTCTTAGTCTTTTTTTCAAAGTACGTAGCTTTTAAAATTACTTTCATAGATCACAACGAAAGTATGATGAAACCTGCAAACACCGTGCCTCGACTACAGCTTAATATATTGACGTGACTATACTACGAGTTGACGACTAAGCCGGGATGAAAAATAGAGGTCATGCGGTCGATTGGTTTACAGGAAAAGTAAAATTTTATCAAAATATGCTTAATTGCACTAAAAAACTAATATATAATTGATTCCTAAAGAAAAATAAGAAAATAAGTTTTTTATTTTGAAACTATTTGAGATCATTCATTGTAGAAACTCTCCGTTCGCGCCTATCCGGTCGAATTCGATATACTGCATGTTGATTTACTTAAAACCGCATCTCACTGATTATTTTATATACTGCATAGAAAGTAGTACAATTGAATATTGTATCAAAGATATATTGAAATATTCCTATGAAATAATAACATATTTGAATTGTAACAAAAACTTTTATTCAGTCTATATCCAAAATACTATAACAACAATGATTATTCTATAAGTAGCTTTGGAGGTTCCATACAGAAATGCGGATCCTATTTGCAATAAATATATTTTTATGTTGTTAGTTAGTAGTTGTATATGTGAGAGAGCTATTATATAATAGATTTGTGTACATTTGGATTAGGATTATATATATTATGCCAAACATTTTATAGGATTTTCAAATTTGTACCGCATGTAACATGTTAAGCAAAAAGCTTTCTCCTTTCTTCCTCCTTTCTCCGCTTTTTGCCTAAATTCGTTATATACAGTATCTAGAATCTAGTTTTGTTTCAAAGATATGTATATATATATATATATATTACTTCAACTAATTTCTTTTAGTTTTACGTTACTATTCCCCTGAGTAGAAGAGGCGCCCGACGCTATGCTGTTGCGACACGACGGCATCTAGTTATTTTATTGAACTACTGTATCTAAATTTACTTTATTATAATTGTTCAATCCTTCTTCTATGGGGCACGTAATATAGATTCTTTAAATTTATCAACTGTATTCGAGCAAACATTGTCATTTGTTAAGATTTAAATGAGTGATGAATCAAGAATATGTCTGAAGAAAAGCGTTGATGATAGTGGGTTCAAATATTACATTCAAAAATAAAAATATCTTCGAAGAATGTAAAATTTCTGTCTTTTATACTACGCTTACAGAACGTTGTGGAAAGCAAAGTAGATATTATTAGTATATAAATAAACACATTTACTAACACTTTCTCAATTATCTCATAAAATGGTGATATTCTACCGAAATTGTGCATAAAACAAGCCTTTCATGGCCCAGGATCAAGTAAATTAGCAATTTATCATCCATAATGGTGCTAATGTATTATAAAAGGCGCTGTAAAAGAAAATGTTACGTACACCTGGTGTTTGTCGAGTATAGAACTAAGGAAAACTTAAGAAAAAGTTAAAATTATTAAGATGAAACTACTGTACGTACTTCAATAGTAAACTGTATACTTTATATGTGCTTCAGTAGTTAAATGTGAACGTTACTGAAAATGATAATTTCAAATTGTAAGAAAATTGTAAGAAAATGGTAATTTCAAATTGACTTCGTAGCTTGATAATGTCCATAGGCTTTGATAATATAATGGCATAGTGATGAAAATGAAATATGCTGGAAAAAACGCAATATTTGTGGATTTTAAATGAACATACATACACAATTTAGCTTAAATGTATACTCGTATGTATGTTCATATGAACAAAGAGTTTTAACGCAAGAATTAAGTTTTTATTACTTTTTTAAAATTATGTTCATTAAAGTATTGTAAATGTAACAGAATAACTACTATTACTGGTTTTTCTTTTATTAATAAGTTTTCTTTTTTTCTTTCTAATTATAATTCAAAAAAATTAAATTGCCTAATTATAAATATTTTAATATTATAATTTCACCATTTGAAACTTGGGACATATAAAACGAGTCTCAGTTTTACACGCGTTAGTGGATCTTTAAATGATTTGTAAATTGGTTTACAAAAAATTACAGCCACTCATATTAAATGAAACGTAAATTTTAAAGAAAATTTCAGAAACAATGCTTCATAAAAGAACGCAAAAATACCTTGAGTGCTCGCACAGTGCATACAGCTTCTTTGACAAGGAAAATAAATATTTGAGAGAGCCAAGTTCAAGACTGGCACAAGAGTTACAAACTTGAACTACATTGTCTCCTAAGTGATCTTTGAGATATTGTAAAAATTTTCAGAAAAAAATTCTTACTAGAGCTACGTAGAGATAAATTTTAAATGCGTATAATGAAATCAGCTCTTTTAAAATTTATGAAATTTTAATGATATTCTTTTTGCTTCACGCAGTACCCCGCACATAGGAGGGTTATCAGGGGGAATCTGAAAACCTAGCTGTGAAGACATTCGGTTCTCCATGAGACATTTCTGTTCTCCATTTTCCGCCGTGTTGTTGACATAGCGTGTTGAGTGGCGTAACTCAACACCGTGATTTGTGTCGGGACCACAAATTTTATGCTTTCCTACCTTTACTACTTGGAATCGAACCCAGAACTTTTTTTATAATTCTTCTACGGGTTATCTCTTTGTATTTTGCTAGGGCTACAAACATAAACAAGGATTTTTTTACAACACATAATTAGATTTCGTCCAAATTTCTTCTTCATCATGACCTTACTCTGTATGCAAATATAATGAAATCCTCGTATTTTTGAGAACTTTACGACGTGCTATTATCTTGTTTATCTTTATACATCTACTGTATTTTGTATAGTATCAAGTTTTGCTTTCAGCAAGAAACTTTTTACGGTTATATGGATGGGCAGAATTTCAAAGCCTATTGTTTTGATATTTCGTTCCTCACTCTCTGAATTCTTTAGAAACATTGCGCGTTAAGTGGTGAAACTCGAGTTCTCTTTTTAAAACCTGGACTGGAAATCGAACCAACCACTATCACGCTTGTAAATGACATACTGTTTCAATGTTCACTGTTTCAATCCGACCGAACTTAACGCCGCGCTTTACTTCGTTACCACAGTTAAGATAGAATATTTCAGTGCCCCACGTGGGGATCAAATCCACAACCGTGGCTTTAGTCGCTTGTTTATGCTCGTGCGCCACACCTGCCTTGATCGTCGAAATGGCTTCTAAATTTATGAATATCGAATTACTTAGAAATCTTTTAATTTGGGTTTTCTTTTTCCAATTTTTTATAAATATTTAAATATAGT
>DWGR01005504.1:0-10330 GCA_018247715.1 Heliconius burneyi
ATTAATATATATCTATAATTCTATATGGATACATACTGACTTCTTATACTTTTTTTTTTCAGGGAAACAAATTCGCAATGTACATCATTCTACCGAACTCTCTGACGGGCTTGTCGTCCATTTTTAACGAGCTGAGCGACCTGCGCTCTGAACTGAATTATTTACAAGAACGACTCGTCGATGTTACTCTTCCCAAGTTCCAGTTCGAATATACTTCTTTATTAGATGGAGTCTTAAGAGAGGTAAAAATAAACTTCAAGTTATATTTTTTTTGTCAGTTTCACGCTGTATCCCGCAAACAGTAGGGTAGGCAGAGGGTAATTAGTGTTAAAACACTCCGTTCCTCAATTTCGGTTGAGTTCTGGAGGCATTACGTGTTGAGTGGCGGTAATCAACGCCTTGCTTTGCCCCAACACCAGAGCGAAGAAATGGAAAAATAAATTTAAATAAATATTACATTTCCTCAAGTGAGGATCGAACCCACAACCAGTCATGTTTACAGTTACAATTATAAATAGATTTATTAAGTAAATTAAACATTGCACCAATAAGTTTGAAATCGTACTACAGTGGAAGCGTTTGACTATAAACTGTAGTGTTGGGTTCCGCCGGAGCTTAAAGCGAATCTGAAACAGATATTTCTGCAAAACGATTATTACAAATAGCGCTTAAACAGAATATGTAAGTTGAGCTACGACTCGCTCGAAATATTATAATATATCAATCAATTAGTCATTTTTAAAAATGTTATGGTCTTTATAATATAAATATTTAAATAACAAATCGACAGTCATTTAAAATAACAACTGGCGTCATACCATTATATGCACCTTCGCGTATTTCCCATATATTATTATGTATTCAGGCCGTTGTGGCGCAGCGGCACACGGGTGTGACTTCGTGTGCTGCATAATCGACTGGTTGTGGGTTCGATCCCCACTCGAAGAAGTGAAATATTTACTTACGTTTATATTTCCATTTCTTCGCTCTGGTGTCGAGGCAAAGCGCGGCGTTGAGTTCTGCCACTCAATTCAAGTTGAGCACGCAATGCCAGAATTCGGTAGAAAGTGGGGAACGGAGTATCTTAACACTAGGTTGAAGCGTGAAGTTGAAAAAAATATGTAATAGGCAATTAGGCAGATAAAACCTTGTAATATAATTTTTGGTTCTTTATCATAGAAAAGGCGTAGGGGCCACTCTAGTAAAATACAAAAATCATATGTGTATGTAGCTCGGTTCATTCTAACTTTACATTTTACCTCGGGACAGATGCGAGCCCACGACCGTGGAGGACAGTTAGGCTCATAATAAATAACTTAAAGTTGGATTAAGAATGTAATTTTGTTTAGATGATTTATTTTGGTTGCAGTTGTTTTAAATCTAAAATATTTGTTCTACTTCACGCTGTATACGCATTTAGCAGACTAGGCAGAGGGAACCTAGAGTTAAGATACCCGGTGTCACTTTCCGCCGAATTCTAGAGGCATTGCGTGTTGAGTGGCCGAACTCAACGCCGCGCTTTGTCTTCAACAGAACAAAGAACTAAACATGTTAAATATTTTCTCGAATAGGAATCGAACCCACAACCTTTGGAGTCACACGCTTGTACCCCTGCATAAATATCTGAACATATATTTATAATATTTGTTTACAATAGTGAGAAATACACACAATTTGAATAAATAGTTCAAAGCCTTTAGTGCATGCATATTTTCCTCCTCACGACGGGCGAGACCCACAATATGTAAATGACATGGGTATTTCCTTTCGATGTTTTCGTTTTGTTTCAATGAATATTTTTTACCGTAACAAGAAAAATTAAGTCGCTCTTGCTTACTAAGAGCAGCTGGTGTTTTTTTTTTTGGGTTATTTGGTGATAAAAAAATATATTTGTTGCGGAAATATTAATATTTTTTTTACGTTATTCATATTTATTTTACTAAGACTGTTGCTATGTCTATTATATATAAATAAAATATAAAATACTAACTGCTTAGGTAGGTACGTCTAATGTGAAAACACATTGTAATATATATAGCGGTGGAAACAATTATTACTATGTATTTGTATTGTAATTACATTGGAATTAAAGTTATAAATGTCATTATTTAGAGGCCGTCGTGGTGCAGTGGTACACGCCTGTGACTGTAAGCGTTGTGGATTCGATTCCCACTCGAAGAAATGAATTATTATTTATTAATATTTGCAGTTCTCCGCCCTGGTAACAAGTCAAAGAGCTTCATGTTCCGCCAGTCAACATGCAATATTTCGAATTTGGCGGAAAGTAATTAACGAAGTGTTTTAACACTAGGTTGCCTCTACCTATCCTGCAATATATGCGGGATACAGATGAAGCTGAAAAAATAAATAGAAAGATAGAGGAGAAAGAGGCGGTCGTGGCGCAGCGGTACAAGGTGTGACTGTAACGCAAGGGTTGTGGGTTCGATTACCAATAGAGGAAGTGAAATAATTATTAACGTTTATATTTCTTCGCTCTGGTGTCTAGGCAAAGCGAGACGTTGAGTTCTACTACTCAAAACGCAATGCCTCCAGAATTCAGCAGAAAAGGGGAACGGAATGTCTTAACACTATGTTCCCTCTGCCTATCCTGCCGTGTGCGGGATAAAGCTGAACACTGAATAGTCAGGCCAGTCTTAAATTTATTACAATTGAATATTAATATTTAAATTTTGTTTCAGCTTGGCATACGACAAGCCTTCGAGGACACAGCTTCATTCCCTGGCATCTCACGCGGGCAATATCTTAATGCCAGACTTAAGATCTCTAAAGTGTTACAGCGATCAGGAATTGAAGTAAATGAACTGGGAAGTGTAGCATATTCAGCAACAGGTAATTGAATTTTTAGGAGGTTACGGTGAGAATGAAGAAGACGAATGAGTGACGAAAGAATGGCAAAAAAGATCTATGATGGAAAAGTGAGCGGTAAGAGAGGTAGGGGGGACCTCGGTTGACCTTCGAAAACACAGTATCAAAGATACTGGTCGTTAAAAGCATGAAGGCCCTCCGAAAGACACGTCTGAAGAGGTTGATGACAGTGGACGAGGCGAGAGAGGTATAGAGAGACCGTAGCACTTGGGGCTCCGTTCTCTCTGACTACGCCGCAAGGGATGAAGCGTGAAGCTGTGTTGTATTGTTGTTGTTACTACTACTTTGGGCATATTAAATAAATAATGAATTTACATTATAATATTACACTTAAGGAGCTTTACTTTTTTTTATGGAAAAAGCATGGCAAACGAGCGTACGGGTCACCTGATAGGTAGTGATCACCGCCGCCCACGACACCACGTAACACCAGAGTAGCTACTGGTGCGTTGCCAGCTTTAGAGGTGGTTGGGCGCCGGAGCCCGGCATTACCTAATGCGAAACGCAGTGGCATAAAGCCACTACTTCACTACTTTAAATTTGTTTTACATTTTAATAATAAAATATTTTACTTATTAGTGATATTCCATTAAAAAGATATAGTGAATAACCAGATTCTAGTAAAATCAACTTTCGTATTTATAAAATCTATAAAAAATATAACTTCATTGTATCTTACAGAGTTTGTGCTGGAGAACAAATTTGGCGGGGATGTCATGCCGAGTGCCGAGATTATAGCGAATAAACCGTTCCTATTCTTCATTCAAGATGATCAGACCAAGCAATTATTGTTCACCGGACGCGTGGCAGACCCCTCACTCTACGATGGAGCTTTTAAACTATAGATACTCATTTATGAAGACGTAAACGAAAATATCGACAGTCTCTATGTAAAGCATCAAAAGTGAAAATTCGGAAATGTTTTTATTCCTTAATTAACTACTTGATTTATTCAAAATTTCAAACAAGTACTTATTTATGCGTTTTTGAAAGGTGTATGTAATTAAAATCTTCTTTTGTTTGTAATTAAAAACAGTAATATAATAAATCTGAAAATTTTCACTTTTGACACTTTATCTAGGTACCGTCAATTTGTTAATTAAAAAAAAACTACTCATTATGTATACTATCTAAATAATAATATTATATAAGAAATTAAGATTGAAAGTAATTGTGTCTTTGCTTTTAAGCGACAACGAATAATGTTATTAAATAATTTAAATGACCATTGCGCAAATTGTCATAATTTATAGCTTCTTCATCTGTAATTAGGTTTATTTTTGCTTAATAGATATTATTTGTGTGTGGATTATTTCTTTTCCAAATACGAAACGAATGCGAACGGAGCTCTCTACTCTATTTTAAATAATTTTGTTCGATGAATAAACTGATGAAACATTTAAAGAAACTTTTTATTATTATTATTTTTTTCAGCTTCACGCTGTATCTCGTATACAGCAGAGTAGGCAGAGGGAACCTAATGTTAAGACACTCCGTTCCCCACTTTCTGCCGAATTATCAGACAGGCAGAGCTCAACGCCGCGCTTTACTGCGACACCAGAGCGAAGAAATGGAGATCGAACCCACAATCGTTGCGTTACAGTCACACCCTTGTACCGCTGCGCCACGACAGCCTCTTATTTATTCATTCATAATTATGATTTTCCTCCATTTATAATTTAACATTGATTAAAATTTCACTAGGGATGGCTCATTTTATTAAATAACAAAATAATGTTTCTTTATATTTGTTTATTTCATGATATGTCAGGTATGGTATGTGAATCTTGGTGACAGAAATTTATTTGCTTGTATGTCAAGTGAAAAGGTAGGAAAAAAAACCCATTTTTTTGTCTTCCTTTGGAAGTCTAAGAAAAATTAAAAAATCAATTTGAACTAGAATTTCAAAAGAAAACAAGTAATTATTAAAAAAAACTGATTTATCATAAAAAATGTGTTAAAATATTTTTTTTGTATACTTTAGAGTATGTCTTTTAGGGCCGATTCATTTGTTTTCGTTCCTGGTGCGTCGCTTTGGTTTGAAGCATACAACCCTATGTCATGTTATTGTACACCCTATGTTATGTGAATTTACTTAGATTAAGCTTAGAAAAATATTATTGGGTTTATATAATGTACTGGAACACAATACAGTATAAAATTTTCAGAGCAATAAAGTGTGAATTTTTATAATAACTCTAATACATATCTTACTGATTATATTTATAGGTATTTATATAGATGGCAGTCGTGGTGCAGTGGTATAGAGTGCGACTGGTTGTGGATTCGATCCGCACTCGAGGAAATGAAATATTTATTTAAATATACAATTCCATTTCTTCGCCCTGGTGTCGACACAAAGTGTCCTCCTAAGTTCCACCACTAAACACGCAATGCCTTCAGAATTCGACGGAAAGAGGGGAATGGAGTGTCTTAACTCTACTTATTTCCATCTGCACACCTTGCTATGTGTAGTATACAGCGTGAAGCTGATTTAATTATTTTTATATTATATTTCTTTATAATAGTAATAGTTGAATTCTTTAACCATAATATTCAGATAAAATCATATAAAATTTTTAATTCTTACATCTGTACATAATATAACTTAAAGCAATAATTCCCTTTTAAAGCCTTGGATGCGCTCCTACGATCTAGGTCGCAGTGTTAGGATCAATCATATGCTTCACTGGGTCACAACGGTCTCATTATGTTAACATGACAAAAAATAAAATATTTTTTTATGAATTTGTATGTAACGAATGCTAAAGTTATTTTAAAATTAACAATGATGACATCGTTTTGTTAATAATTAATTAATTAAATACTAGAGAATAATCAATTAATTAATTAAATACTAGAAAATAATTAATTAATTAATAAAATACTACCTTAATTTATAAAATACTAGAGGTCTTCTCTCTCTACTCGCATTGATCACCAACCTCTTCGCTTCGCTTAATAATAAGAACTATGAAAAATAACATTTTTTAGGGTTCTGTAGCTAAATGAAGAAGAGAGGAACCCTTATATATTCGTCGTAGCTGTTTGTTTGTCCGCCCGTATGTCACAGCTGATACTTATTAGACCCGTCATATGTATTTTAAAAGTATTTGATAATCTTAATAAATATTTTGAATATTGGTAAGTAAATAAAAAATAAGGGGCTTCAATACATGGAATTGTAATTTTACATTTTTGTACGAAGAATAGTTTTTTTAGTTGCATATAGGTAAGTACCTAAGTCAATTTTTTCTTAAAGTTATCTTAGGCGCAGATTCATAAGCGTGCGACTGAAAACGTGATCGGTTGTGGATTCGATTCTCACTCGAGCCGAATGAAATGAATGCGGGAGAGTGGAGAACAGTAGTCTCTTAATGTAAATGGAGTGTTTTGACTCTAGATTCTTAGGTTTCCTTTGTCTACCTTGCTATATGCGAGATACAGCGTGAAGCTAAAAAAAGAGTGAAATGTCAATGATGTCATGTCAAAAAAAAATCGATTAAGATATAGCAGCAATGTTTGATATTTTCATATTATAAATTATCTTCAGAAATAGAATATACATATATATAACTTAGGATCACCTTACATGACAGTTAGTAAGCTGATGCGGTCTCCAAAATCCAATAGGTAAATGACCATGATGGGTGAAATGCCATTCTGATCGATTAAAAATATAATTAAATTACTAATTAAGGTCTTTATAATTAGATAAATGATATCTCTAATTATACAATACAAAATATTTAACTACTATGAATGAACTAAAAATAAATTAATCTTCACGCTGTATCCCGCACACAGCAGGGTAGGCAGAGGGAACCTAGTATTTTAGATACTCCGTTCCCCACTTTGTGCCGAATTCTAGAGGCATTGCGTGTTGAGTGGCAGAACTCAACGCCGCGCGAAGAAATGAACTACTATGAATATTTTCTAATATTACTTTACAATGCCTGCTATGGACGATAGTACAGTGAAAATAAAAATAATGTAAGAATTCTAGATTAGAATTCACCATTAAGTGTGTTGCTGAATATATCAGTTGTAATTTTAAATATTGAAAATATTCGTATTTATAAAATAAGCATTTTAACCGATAATTATAGAAATAGTAAATACAGAAATATCAAGTGATTTTTCACTATGTTCTCTTTGTTGACTGTGCAGTGTCTCACCACTAGACCGTTCCCTTTACTGTCATTCCGTCGCAAGACAGAATGCACTAAAGAATTCATTATATGTAATCTAAACTGCAATAACGAACTTAACCTTGAAATCGTAACCTTCCTTCGGTTAAATCATATTACCTGTTAAACTCGTACATAATAATAATTAGAAACCTATATAAATCGAGTATTTTACCATTTAAAGCCCAAATTTTCAGATTATATCAATTATTTCTTATAATTAGGTATAAATATTAAATTTTCATATGTCTCATGACGCTATATAGCCAAAGAATATAGTTCCGTATTCACGCGACAGTGTACCTCACCTCGTCATTGTCGTTTCTCGTTTTCTTTAAATCCATTTAACTATAATTTGTTTACATTTTTCATTCTCATTTATTTTTTGTTTTCGTATTACCATTTGTGCTAAGACCGTCTCGGCGGGCACGCGTGCTTTTAGTTTTATTATTAAATTCAAAATTATATTTAGCTATGTATCTGTTTTTAGGTGAGTTTTTACTATTTTTTCTTCAAATAAATGCAATGTAGTGCATATTAATTCAAGATAAAGGAAGTAATTAAGTACATACGGCTTTAATTACTATCTAATGTGCTTTAGTAATGCTAATGGGGGGGATGGGTTGCTAGTGGACCGGTTCCGTAAAAATCTAATCAATTAGAATTGTTAACTTTGTTGTGTGTTTGTTAATATATAGCATACAAGTATTTTATATTTATAAGCGTAGATCCGTTGAAATTATAAAGTTTTTAGCAAAAAAAATAATTATGTATTTCTCTAAGGACAAATAAACTGGTTTTAGCAGGAAAACCTGCTGACCATAACTAATGTCTGACAAGTAAAATATGAATTAGAATATCCATTTGTAGTGATATGCATTTTATATAATATTTGTTTAATTCTTCTAGTCCTTGAACTGGCTAGTATCTTATGTCAATAGTTATTAGGGTTTTTCTATAATAAATCTTTATTATTATTTGCGGTAAGGGAAACCAATCATTCTGTTATTATGATTCTCTGTCAGCATATAATTCTCTGCAGATGATAAGAATTAAATATCTATCTACGAGTATATCTATTCGTGTGAATCTATTCTTTTTTATTAATAGTAACATAGTAGTTCCTTGTTTTTACACAATTCTTCCTTTTGTTTTCTTTTCTTGTATATTATTTAAGTTACTTTATGTTTCTGTTATAGTGTTATAAAGTTTTTAAATAAATAAATAGATGTTCTAATATTGTAAACCTTGATTGTTTTCAGTTTAATTAAATAAATAAATGAATTATTTTTATATTTTAAAAGGCGGAGACTGAGAAACAGAGTGTTCTTACACTAGGTTTCCTCGACCTAGCCTGCTGTGTGTGAGATACAGCATGAAGCTGATTTGATATTTTATTTTTTTTGTAATATTTCCACAGCTTTTCTCCTCACATGTATACCATACTATTTGGATTGCCTTGAATATGCTCCACCGGAAATTTCACGTCTGAACTTCTTCGACACTGACCTCCTTCGATACGTTGCTGAGGACAAAGTGGGCAATGTGATAGTGTCACCGGCCAGCATCAAGTCAATCTTGGCTATGATTTTGGAAGGAGCTAGTGGAGATACAGAAGCTGAAATCAAAAGCGCCCTAAGATTGTCACCTTACAAAGACGAACTTAGAGATCAGCTGAACTTGTACTTGTCGGCGCTTTACGTAAGATGTCTCTTTGTTTCGTTAGTTTCACGCTGTATCCCGCACTTAGCAGGGTAGGCAGAGGGAACCCTAGTCTTAAAACACTCTATCCTCTACGTTACCAGAGCTAAGAAATGAAAATATTAATAAATGATACGTTTTTAATATTATATCGTTGTCGTCGTCGCCGGTTTACCGTCACACACTTGCGTCACAACAGGCTAATAAGATATCTTAAGCATTATTTGCAGTGTAAGTGGTTTTTTGTGGAGCCTTTTTGTTCTTTTATAAAATTCCAGGCGTACATAATTATTTCACTTGGGAATTGCCCAAGGATGTATTACTAATGGATTGAGATAGTATCTTTATTATAATAATTACAGTTAAGGAGTAACTGTTGAGTACAGTTGTGGCACAGGGGTGCAAGCGTGTGACTGTAAATGCGACAGGTTGTCGATTCGTTTCCCACTCGAGAAAATGAAAGATTTTTTTAGCTTCACGCTGTATCCCGCACATAGCAGGGTAGACCGAGGGAACCTAGTGTTAAGACACTTCGTTCTCCACTTTCTGCCGAGTTCTGGAGACATTGGGTGTTGAGTGGCAGAACTCAACGCCGCGCTTTTTGCCTCGACACCAAAGCGAAGAAATTTTAAACGTAAATAAATATTTCACTTCTTCGAGTGGGGATCGAACCCACAACCAGCCGATTCCGCAGCGCACGAAGTCACACCCTTGTGCCGCTGCGGTACGAGTGGCCTCGACGATGAAATATTTAATATATATATATATATATATATATATATATATATATATATATTTTGGCTCTGGTGTCGAAGCAGAGAAAAAAAGAAGAAAACACTCTACTGAATCCTCTGAAGCACGAGGAGTATCTTGATACTAGACAGGTTAAAAACCCTAGGCTTTTAGCCTGCCTAATAGGGCTAGGCTCTAAAAACTACTTATAAGATCTACCTGTTTTTTTATCTTTTTTATATACTATATATACCTTACGTATTTTACCAATCAATTACAGGCAAACACATCGGGAGTGTCCCTTCAAAATGCAAACGCAATATTTGTTTCCAAAAGACTGAAACTTAAGAAAGACTACGAGACTATAGTTCGCAATGTCTACTTCTCTGATGTTGGAGTGGTTGACTTCAGTGATACTTATAACGCATCCGCTTTTATTAATAGTTGGATAAGTCAACACACTAAAGGCCTCATACCAAATGTTGTTCAGCCGTGTAAGTATTTGAATGTAATATATATGTTATCGTAAGATTATGAAAACGGTTAGTTTAGTCGTGTGTTCCCGGCTTAGAATAGGATCACCCTAGTACTGGTGGTGTCGTAAGAGGCGACTAAAGTACGAGTGGGAGAGCCACGCCGCCAGGAATGGCGACACGCATGGGCAGACTCGACCGGATAATTACTACCCCCGGCATTTAAACCCGGCGTGAAGTAGTGGCTTTATGCCACTGCGTTTCGCATTAGGTAATGCCGGGCTCCGGGGCCCAGCCACCCCAAAAGCTGGCAACGCACCAGTAGCTCCTCTGGTGTTACGCGGTGTC
>DWGR01005505.1:0-10330 GCA_018247715.1 Heliconius burneyi
TCCACACAATATATGCCTATCAATGTAAAATCAATCATCACTAATTGACGTCTCTGAGTGCGGTAGTTAGTAATACAATATTGATTTCATTTAAAACTTTAAAGGATAACGAAGATAATAGACCCGTCGCTGTCTCAAGTCTCATTGCTCTGCTTTACTTGATACGTCTATCTTGAAACTCGTTATTTCTTAAATTGTAGGGAAGAAATCTTAGAAAAAATTATTATAAATAAGTTATAATGTTTATTGCTATAAAAATTATTGGAATTATAATGGAATACAGAACCCTTTTTTATAATCGTTGATTTGTTTTTTTTTTTTGCATTCTGTTCTCTACGCCTGGCCTAATATTCGAGATATACCATATTAAGTGGTGATCTTAACGCCACGCTCTTTCTGGAACGAAGAAAAGAAATAAAATTCATTCCCCGAGTGGCAATCGAATCAACAACCGATAAATATGTAATCAGACAGCCCAAAAAGTTAGATACAAATATCATTAAAAAAATACAAACATCTTATTAACCTTATTACAGGATTAATGTGATAAACGTTAAGATTTGTGAAGATTTATTTCACTTTCACGCAAAAAATAATAAATGGATTCAAAAGAAACTTTACAGTTATATAGCTTATACATCAGAATAACACATAGCTACTATTTATGCAAAGAGCCCGGCGTTGAGTTCCGCCTCTCAACACGCAATGCCTCGAAAAATTCGGCGGAAAGTGCGGAACGGAGTGTCCTAGCACTAGACACTCTGCCTACTCTGGTGTGTGCGGGGGATACCACGTAAAGATTTTATTTTGTATAATTTAAAATTAATCCTAGGTACTAATATTATATACATGAAACCACTAAACAAATTTAGATAAAACCTTACAGTAATTAACTACGTATTTTTAGGCGCATTTATGTTAGCATTTTATATACATTTTTTTAAAATATTACAATGAGTATAAGCAGGCGAAGCCACGCGTTGGCGCTAGTACATACCTATTATAAGATATCATCTGATCGGCTAGGCATGAAGCAACTGTAAATAACCCAACACCAGCCGTAAATATGTCTCGCGAGAAACGTATTTCCTCCATACAAAGTTTAAGCACGTTTAACATCAAGTTGAAATGCAGGTGTTTATTAAATAAAAACCGGAATTTTTTTTTTTATTTCTGCTGAAGCTTAAATATTGAGGCCATCCGTGGCATAAGGATACAAAGTGCAACTGTATACGCGACAGGTTGTGAGTTCGATCCCCAGTCGAGGAAATGAAATAAAATGTATATTTTCATTCCTTCGCTCTGGTGTCGAGGCAAAACGCTGCGTTGAGTTCTGCCACTCAACACGCAATGTCTCCAGAATTCGGCAGAATGTTGGGAATGGAATTTCTAATACTAGGTTCCTTCTGCCTACCCTGCTGTGTGCAGCGTGAAGCTGATTTTTTTTTAGAAAGAAAACTAATAATTTTATTTTAATAACTGCATATGTAATTAAGCTCAACTCATCTCTATAATACGGCAAAAAAGACTGGAGCAGGTCACTGCTATATACGGGATACAGCGTGCTATATACGGGATAAAGCGTGAAGCTAACAATATATGTAATCATATTAAGTATGATTAAGCGAAATAAAATTGCAGAGCTGCATACCAACAACGGCCATTACACCGGCGTTTTCTGGTATGTGAAGGAAAATTATAACAAATTTCCAAGCTTGGAAAATCACAATACCATATAAATGCGAATGGTAGTCAAATCCACGTTTAAACATATTATTATAAATAGCTTGAAACTGAGTAAAAACTTATTTTAGAAATTTTCAAGTTAGTATATCTATACTACCCATATTCTTTATTAATATTATAAAGCTAAAGAGTTTGTTTGGTCAAATATGCTTATTTCAGGAACTGCTGATGCGAATTGAGAAAACCTTTTTGAGTTAGATTAGTAACGTTTAGTCACTTTTTAGGGTTCCGTGCCTGTTGAGGGAAAAAGGAACCTTTATAAGATCACTTTGTTGTCCGTCTGTCTGTCTGGTTTGTTTGTCTGTCAGGACCCTTAGCTCAGGAACGCTTGGAGATACCGATTCAAACCATATACATAGATCTACGGCCTAGAAAAAAAAATATTACTACATTTAATTAAAAAAAGATATGGCTGTTTATTCGGTATGGCGCTTGCCCGGTTTTTACTTTTTAAATAAGGTACATATATTACCTCATTGTATGTACTCTTATAATATGTAATGTGTCCATACAGAATAAGTAATAATTTTCATTTAAACACGCGGTTGAAGCCACAAAATAAAGACTACTTTATTTTGCGGCGCGAACATATTAGAGCACATTTGACGTTAATTTGTTCTATAGAATATATCGCCCAGGAAAGAGTCATGAAAATGGCATTTTTTTTCTATTTCCACGCTTTATCCCGCATAAATCAAGATAGCCTACCTCTGGCTATGGCCCAGAGTGAAAATATATATGAATTTGCGACTTATCAATATAGTTTTTCCATCAGAGTAGAACGAACATATTACCTCGAGTGGAGAGCAACATATTCTTCGTAATAGTATAAAGATTCTACTAATCTACATTACTTGGGTTTTAATTTCTTAAACTTAACTTAGCATCACGCTGTATTGCCAGCCGAGTAGTCAGGGAGACTGGAGCGCCAAACGCTACGGTCTCTACATGCCTCTTTCGCCTCGTCCACCGTCATCAACCTCTTCAAACCCTCCCCTCCTTATGCTTTTTATGTAAATTTTGAGACTTTGTAATAAATGTTATAATTTCTGTAAAAAAAGATATAAAAATATATAACGTTCGTGATTCCATCAATCATTCTGATTGATTGAAACATCTCACATTTCATAATTCACATGAAATTAAATTTATTAATTCTCTGTTCTTTTCTGTTCTGTTTATTTTGGCGTTCCGAGCATGCCAGTTGAGCACAAAATCAATTCGCCAATGTCACGTTGTACGGAGAACTCACAAAAAAGTAAAAAAGAGGTAAACATTACTCAATATTATTTATTCTCAAGAGAGTTCCAAATTTGTCCACACATATTAGCAGATTGTAAATAAAGATAAGTATGATTAATTATGAAGAATGGCCTTAAAAAGGACTTCTAAAATATTCTACAATTTAATTGTGTTTGAGGCCGTCGTGGCACAGGGACACAAACCTGCACACACCGGGACACAAACCGTGTCACTTCACTACTGTGCGGTTTCGTAGGAACTTTCTCCCACGCACCACGAAAAACTGTGAATAGCCCATTGCAGTGTTTCCAGGTTGATATGACCTGGGTACCTTCAAAAAGCGCGTATGTCTCCACCTTAAGGCCTGCAACAGCTCCGGCGTTGCACAGGGTCATGGGCGACGGTGATCACTTACCATAAGGTGACCCGAATGCTTGTTTGCCTAGTTTTCCATAAAAAGAATTCAGCCGAAAGTGGGAAACGGAGTACCTTAACACTAGGTTCCCGCCTACCCTGCTACATGCGGGATACAACGAGAACCTGGAAAAAAAATGTTAGAAAATGATGTCACTAACCAAGTATTCAATTACAAACTATGAAAGCAAATATAACTCGTTAGCGGGTTTCTACTGAATAGACGTTCATCGCGATTTATTTATCTCATAAATATTTTGCTATGGAAATTTTCTAAAGCAATAGGTGGGTACTTAATAAAAATTATCGTATATCGATGTTTGAATTATTGCTGGAAGAGAATGCTTTTTATATTATGTGTAGGTAATTTGCTGTTCATATCCCATTTCCAGAAGAATATATGTATATATTTAAATACTTTGCGGCGTTTAGTTCCTCTATTCAGCACGCAATGCCTCCAGAATTAGCCGAAAAGTGGGGTACGGATGGGCAATGGATTGCCTTAATATTAGCTTTTCAGGCTCCTACTACTTACCCTGCTATTTGGAGGTTAACTAAGGACAAAAACTAAGTAAATTATTTTTAATAAAAAAATATTTTTTCGTGTTGAATGTTTATTAAACCAGTTTGAGGCTTTCGTGGGGCAGCAGCACAAGGGTGTGACTTAGTGTGCTGCAAAATCGACTTGTTGTGAGTTCGATCCCCACTCGAAAAAGTAAAATATTTTCGCTCTGGTGTCGAGGCAAAAGCGCGGCGTTGAGTTCTGCCACTTAACACGCAATGCCTCCAAAACTCGGCAAAAAGCAGGGAACAGAGTGTCTTAACACTAGGTTCCCTCTGTATACCCTTTGCGGGATACAGCGTAATGTTCATTAAACCTATAATAATAAAAAGTCTTTGCTCTCTTTCTACCCAAATTCCAGACATTGAGTGACAAATAACGGATGTGATGATAAGAGATTACAAAACCGTTCAAAACACCCCCGCGATACCACCGTAGCACCACCGTTTCCGTTTGCCGCCTTTTCCCGTCGCTATAACTTTTTTTTCCGTTGCATCTAACCCGTAAATTACAAAGAACGTGACGGGACTAGCAAACTGTGTGTGAATATTTGACACCATTTCTATTTAGGGCACGCACCATGCTACCTAAATACTTGTGGGGATTAAAATACTTGGGGAGATAGGTGGTCTTTGATAGGGGTTGATGATATTTATTTTTTTGATGTTTTATTAACAGGCAAATAAAAAATGAATTATTTATGATCTGTTTTTCTTATTTTTGTCATTTAAGATTAGCCGACGCGGCGTAAACATAACGGTTGTGGGTTCGGTTCCCATTCGGAGAAGTGATTTATTAACATTGCCTC
This sequence comes from Heliconius burneyi, assembly GCA_018247715.1. Taxonomy (NCBI): domain Eukaryota; kingdom Metazoa; phylum Arthropoda; class Insecta; order Lepidoptera; family Nymphalidae; genus Heliconius; species Heliconius burneyi. The sequence goes on from DWGR01005505.1 coordinate 4,773, forward strand.
GCTTGAAATCAGCTTCACACTGTATATCGCACACAGGAAGCTTAAGAAACAAGGCAAGGCGCGGTGTTGAGTTACTTCACTCAAGACGCAATGTGTCAAAAAATGGGTAATTAATAGATTTAATTTAATTCTCTCTATGTAACCCGCCATTCGCGAGATATACTGTGAAGCTAAAGATGATCTTTAAAACTTTTAAATACGCTAATCTGTATAAGATAGGCTTACCCATAGCAAAGTAACAAATGGTTAAATATTTATGGTATATTTGCAAAACATCATAGATGTCGCGAGGGGTTCCGTCGGCCATTATTCAGCGGCTTAACTCGTTCAATTTTAACTGGGATTTAGTGGTGCTGCGCTTAGATTTGTGTGTTTAGATGATTGCTTACAGCTACTTGCCAAATACTTAAGGTTATTGAAAAAAATGTATGTATATTGTAAAAAGAAATGCAGGCCTTTGACATTTTCTTAGCAAGAGTTGGAATTTTTATTTTATTATTTTGAAAATGCAAGTGATAAAAACCATTTACATTTTTTAGAGTTCCGTAGTAAAAGGATAATTCGGTTGTCACTGGGCGATATCTCATAAACTGTGACAGTTAAAATTAAAAAGCTGAATAGAATAAAAACTTCCACACTTCCATACAACAAACTTGACTTCTTTACCGTTTTTTAGATAATGGTCCCTACCATTGAAAACCCCGCACTTTGAAAATATTTTCATCTACGAGTATTGCTTGTCTTTCGATTTGCTAGCCAGAGTGATAAGGAGAACATTAAAAAGGTATTGAACAAAATTAAAAAATATAGAATATCGTCCCAAGTAAACAGTATCATATTAGAAAAAAAACATATTTAAAAATCTATACTTCATAATAATTTCAAGCAATTTCAAAGACATCATAAGACGCAACGCTTGTTTACTTTCTGTAGGTATACAGTATGTAATGCGATGCTCGAGGCCAAGAAGCTTTATTTAACACCATTATGTGAATGTACCCTCAAAATATAATATAATTAAACACAGAAAACTTTAGTGGCGCAAGGGAACAAGTGTGAGACTGTATACGCGATTGTTGTGGGTTCGATCCCCTCTTGGGGGAATTAATTATTATTTGTTATATTTTCATTTAAAGCCCGGCGTTGAGTTTCGCCACTCAACACGCAACGTCTCGAAAATTCGACTGAAAATGGGGAACGAAGTGTCTTCACACTAGGTTCCCTCTGCCTACCCTACTAAGTGCGAGGTACAGAGTGAAACTAAAAAAAATTTAAATTACATTTACATTACATTAACTAGAGCTTTAAATGGAATTTGAACCAGTGTTAGAGATGGAAATCTAATTATCGAGCTTTATTCTGGTGCCAGTGTGAAGAAATGAATACATCAATAAATAATAATTCATTCACCCGAGTTGGGATCGAACCCACGATCATCGAGTTGCAGTCTCATTCTTGTACCCCTGCGCTACGACGGCCTACTTCTCTTCTCATTAATGCATAAATATCTCTTTCTCCACATAATTTCCGTTAGTGTCGTTCGTAGGTGATGAGTGAAATATGCGAGTTTCATATAAAGAAGGAAGCAATAAGGCGCCACGTGCTCGCACCGTTCCGCTAGTAATAAAGATAAGCTACCCATTGATCGGTTAAGGAGACACAAGTTAAATAAAAAAGTAAGAAGAATAAATTAAATCAGCTGCAAGCTGTATCCCGCATACAGCAGAGGGTTGAGTCACTCCATTTCCCATTTTCCTCTGAATTCTGGTAGCTTTGCATGCAGTGACGGAATGCCGCGATTTGCCGCGACATCAGAGAGAAAATATACAAAAAAAATTACATCTATGGATACTTCTTGTTTTTTGTAGCTGAATTTCATAAAATCACACAACACGTAATGCCTTAATAATTTGGTGAATAGTATGGAACGGAATATCTTAACACTAGGTTCCCATGTACCTCCTGCCTACACAACAAAAAATATTATAGCTGTTCTGATGATTCATCATCATCAGCTTCAGCTGCTGCCTTCAAACCAGGACCTGAATAGTGGAACTCTTCGGAGGCTCAATACGTTTTTGTATCTGATATATGCAAAATATTTTATTTTGTTTTATTAAAAAAAATTTTACAATTTTTAGTCCATTATTTGGTATATTAAAGTAATCTCATGCATACTCAGAAGGTGCATGTTACAGGTAAGTCAAATTGGTTTCATGTATAACATGTTAACAAGTAGGTTAAGACCGAATAGGATTATTGTTAGATAACCTATAGTATACTCATCGTATATTGGTAGTCCTTGTTCAGAATAGCTTAATTTACAGATTATTTGAGGTCATAGGGGTGGATGGGTAGAGTTTGGGTAAAGCAGTAGTTGTGGCTTCGATTCCCGTCCTGAGGAATTAAATATTATTCTTTTACAGCTCACGTCGTTCACTCTAAATGATGTTTCGAAAATTCCACGGAAGTGAGAAACGGAGTGCCTTGACACTAGGTCCTCTCAATAAACTACTATCTACAAACAAATAGAATAATGAAAATGTTGAATATCAAATATAAATACACATATGACTAACCCTTAAATGACACTTGTCTATTTTACGACGAACGATAAATTAAAACGGCGATGCACGCTGTGGCAGTTATATATTTTATATATATTATTATGTATTTGCATTTTTTTAGCTTGACGCTTTATCCCGCTGTATCCTATTAGCAGACTATTCAGTGATGGAACTCAACGTCGCCTATTGAATTATTACCACATTACCATACAAGGGGATAAAAATAATACATTCCCCCGAATGGGAACCTAATCCACAATTATATTATAGTTTTCATTCGTTTCGCTCTGGTGTAGACACAAAGCATGGCATTAAGTTTCACCACTCAATAAGTAATGCCGCCAAAATTCGGCGGAAAGCAGAGAACTGAGTACCTTAACACTAAGCTGTCTTTATCTAGCCTACTACAAGCGTGAGGTTAAATAAAAACCGGTCAGGCTCGCCCACCCAAGGTTCCGTTCAAAAATTGGAGGTCTCGAGCCGTTTCTGAAATTCAAACTTAGCTTAGCCAGAGCCCTTTTATCTGATACCTCACTGGAACTAGCGATTTTAATACCAAAATAATTTTTAAGATTTAACCACAAATATATAGTTTCAGATTTTTTCATGAACTAGTACTACCTGCATATGCTAGCTATCAAATTTCATAATACACTAAACATACACTTAACATCATAAACTGGGAATACCATATGAATGTTGATTCCCTTCACTCGAAAAACGCATTTTTTACGATATAAACGGCTATACCTTTTTTCTAAATTAATATAGAAATATATTTTTTATCAGAAAATCATGGGGCCGTAGATCCGAGTATATGGTTTGAATTTCAACCCAATATCTCCAAACGTTCCTGAGTGAAAGGGTCTTAACTGACAGTAAGTTGGATGGACTGACGGACAGGCAGACGGACGGACACACGGATAACACAGTGATCTATCTCCTTTTTTCTTTAAAAAGTACGGAACCCTAAAAATGTAAAGGTACTTAACATTATAATGTTGTTCGAACATGAAAGTTAGTTAATTCAGATTAGTAAGTAAATATTTGGGCAGGTCCGGCGAAGCCGCGAGAGGGTCACTAGTATTTAATAAGAAACAACACAACTGTATTCATAAAGATTTTATTCATTACATGAATATAGAACTATTATTTTGTCTTATAAGTAGATACATAATTGATATGTAAGATTTTGGTCGAAATATAATATAAAAATATTTATATAACATCCGTTATAATAACCAATTACAAGTTACTTGATTTATTAATTTGAAATCGATTTTTAAAATCGATTTTCAAGTTATAATTATAAAATATTGCACTAATTAAATTAAAACTACATCACAGAAGCCAGTGTTGAATCATTTCTATCGTTAAGACCTGAAACAAAACCAAATGATTAAATACATATTATAAACAAATTCATTAAAAAATACAGTCGAATTGATAACCTCCTTATCTTACAGAAGTCGAAGTTAAAAAGACAAACTGGGTGCTGGTTCGATTCCTATTCAAAGGAACTTGTCATTTTTAGCTCTTCGTTCTGGTTACAAGTCAAAGCACCGCGTTGACTTCCGTCACTGTTTTTTCAGTTCTAGAAGTTTAGGTTATCGACCTAAACTTCATAGAAAGAAGTGTCTTAACACTAACCCTCTGCCTACCATACATCTATTTACGAGATACAATGTGATCCTATTGTCGGATATTAAAACATTAGAAAAGGAGTTATAGTGAAATATGTTAAACAAAAACTAACGAGCTACACTATTAGTTGTTATTTTTCTCTTACTACCAACACGGTGTGTTATTTTTATACTAAAACAAATAAATGTTATGTGCTAAAACAGATTTAGAAGTGAAAGACTTTTTGTGTGTTAAAAGTTTTAGTTACCTTAACTAATATTGTTTCTGTTGTTTGTGCATAAAATATATCTATTTATTTACTTCTGTGGTACATTCATATGTTGTAAAGATTTCATTTTGTTATGGCAACTGGCAGGTGGGTGAAAGAACTTAGTTAATTTTAAAAGTGGTATAATATACTTTATTATATAAAATTAAATTATTCATATTAAGTACTGACTTAATACACATTAGTAATTATACTATTATTTTATATATATATATATATATATATATATATAATATTTTTTCTTATATATTTAATTTTATATTTATTAATTTGTAATCAATGAAATGTCTAATTCTTCAATAAACATAGACACTTATTATTCTTTTTCTTCTTCAGAAGAAGATTTAAGTACCAACAACTTTCAAAGTATTCCCTCTTTAAATGAAACTTTAAATTCTCATTTCACTCCTTACCCAAACAATCTTAATGTGGTTCACATCATGACCATGTTGCAACACATGGTCAATGCAGTGCTACCGCATTCTCCTATCATGATCTTATTTTTCTTTCGTACAAAGCAAAACCTCCCAAGGCAAAATCTAGAATCTTTCTCCAGCGTAACTTTACTGGTATGGATTTAGAACGCTTACGTGAGGATGCTGGAAATATAGATTGGAATATGGTCTATACAGAAAATACTATAGATAACCAGATATCTGTATTTAACTCCCTTATTATTCAATTGTATGATACACATGCTCCTATGAGGCCCGTACGTATTAAGCATCTACCAGCTCCATGGCTTACGGAAGATATAAAAAAGTTACAGGATAAAAAAAATAGTGCAAAATCGAAATATAAAAGTAATGCAAGTGAGAATAACCGGATAAAATATATCAAAGCTCGAAATCGATGCAACAGGGGATAAACAACGACGCCATATTCATAAGTTTGTTGTCGGAGAAAACAACATAGAAAAGGCTTGGAAATTTCTTAAATCACTTGGGGTTGAGAAAGCAAAGCAGAACTCTCATCCCTGTAATATAGATTTAAATAAACTTAATACTCATTTTTCTCCTTCTGTTACAATTGATGTACCCACTAAATTAAGATCTCTAAGCCAAATTCGTGCCTTACCC
>DWGR01005506.1:0-10329 GCA_018247715.1 Heliconius burneyi
ATTATCGAGTATTGATGATGTGACATTAAAAAAAAGTAACGGTATTCAGAGGTAGAGATAGAATTTTCGAAATAAAGCTGTAAATGTTACCTATATATAATGTACCGCAGAAGCGCATTGGAAACATATATTATATTTTAAAGTAGGTTTATGAACCTTTTTCATCCCCAGGTCCTCTATACATGTTAGATACAATGAATTTTTTTTTTGTAGTTTACTCGTGGAAAAAATGTGAGTATTTTTTTTATAATGGGAAGCAAGTGAATAACATTTTAAACCCTATAGATAGGCGCCGCAGTTGGATAGTTGCCTCGGTTTTGATTACTCTATTAGGGATGTTAGTGCGGCGTTGAGTTCCACTCAACACGAAATGTCTCCAGAATTCAGCGAAGAGTAAGGAACGTAGTGTTTTAACACTCGATAGCCATATTTAAATAAGCAAACAATTTTCCTATATACACTTAAATAATATTAAAAAAATAATCGTATGGCGCAAGCATGTGAAACCGCTCACTAGTTCTTAATATACTCGTATACGTATTTTTTTTTATACAACCTTTTCAAAAGTGTGGAAACTATCCGGGTTTTACCCCACGTTAAATACTTATTAAGCATCACGTTTTATATTTGTATTCACAATAATATGTTTTCACACGTATTGTATGTCGACAAAAAACCCGGTGAAGTGCGAGTCGAACTCGCCCATTGAGGATTCCGTACCAACTTCAGGATCGTAGGTCAACGGGACTTACAAACTATAAAGGTCAATGTTAAGACATAAATTTGCGAGTCTATGCACTCATTTTATTATAAATATATCATAGATATTATATAAATAAAAACATCCATTTTTGAAATCCACTCATCCGTTTAAACTCCTCTAGTACTTTTGAAACTGCATGTGTCAAAAACAAATGGACAGACAATTATTTTATCAAAAAATATGAGTAAAACTTGAAAAAATAAATAAAAGAATTCAGAGTTACCTAATAACATTATACTCATATACGAGAACAAACAATGAAAACTGATTTAGCATCCAGTTTTACATTTGTATTTAAAATAGTGTTTTCACACGTATTGTTTCGTAAGATTAGACAACTTAATTATAAAATAATAATTAATTATACTCCTAAATCCTTAATTATGAAATACAAATATATAAAAAAACATAAATAACAGTGGCTTTGAACGTTAACCAGCCCAGCCCATTAAAGAGAAATATTCTTCATACATTTACAAATAATATTTTTTATCTGTAATATTATTAAATTATTTATTTTTTATTAATAACTTACGATGATTGTCGAAATAAATACGAGAATATGAACGATGTTCATATAGTAGGAATTGTTTGTTTTGTTGTTTAAATCATTATTTTTATATATTTTTCTTATGATTTATAGTTATAAAATAAATGCCATTTGTGGTTCTTCAATTTCAAGTTAAATAGGAAAATAATAGTTACTTATTAACTTCTAACCTCCTATACATTATATATTTATTATAAGAAAGATAACGACTATGCAATAATAGTTGAATATGACAAATAAATACTCAATTTAAATTTAATAAATATAATTATTTACAATTTCTAGGTCATAAATTTCCTCAACACGTTTAATCGTAGATCTGGCTTAAGTAGTAGTATTTAGTGTAACAAAATTAAAACTTTTTTTAACTGACAACGTTCACTTTTTAACCGACTTCCGTAAGAATGAGGTTATCAATTAGACAGTTTTTTTATGTTTGTTACCACAGAACTTTTGACTGGGTAAACCGATTTTGATTATTCTTTTTTATTTCAAATAAAGCTGATGCTTCCCGTGGGGCTCTATTTTATCATCCATTTCTGAGAATGTTTTCCGTGAGAAAATCACATAATTCTTTATTGCACACACAAGAGAAAAAAAATACAATAAAAATATATAAATGTACAAAAGGCGGCCTTATTGCTTATTAGCAATTTCTGCCAGGCAACCTTAAAGCAGAGGACCTAGCAAATTAAGATAGGGGCAGGGTGCAAAAATAAATATAATGACAACGCGACAAATGGATGGGATTTCGATTATTCTTTTTTATTGGAAAGGACAATTTCAAAGACAGTTTGATGAAAGTTTAGTTAGGTTCTGATTATAGTGTCCGCTTCAAGTCGATTATAATTGTAGAACATCATTACTTTCTATATTTAAGCTCCCAGAAATATTGTTCAACACTTCTGGATCTTTAATAACAGTTTTGTAAAATATTTCGCAAGTTTGTCAAGCATTGTCTTTAAATTATGCAAAAAATTTTTATTTGATCGTTGGGTTCCCATTTAAGAAGAGATCATTTTAACATTGAAATTTTGTGCCTGTTATTGGTATTCGTCTCAAAAAAAATCTTAACTTTATAAGCAATAAATTCTTATTATTCAGTAGTTATTATGATAAAAAGGTAGTTATTATGGTAAGGACAGTTTGTGGAGTAGTATTCAGGTTTAACGATTCAATTTGTTTATATACACAACATTAATTACAAAAATTGACTAACAACTCTGAAATTTTTATCGAATATGAGGGATTTTTCCCGGATATTTTGATCTAGTAATCCTAGTCACACATGAATATCGATATACAATTTTAATTAATATTTTTTTCTATTTACAACCATTTCATGCTATTACAAAAATAAGAAAAATAATAAAACTCACATTTGCTCAGGAACTCCTCCAATTTATTCTAGGATATGTCTAGCCTCGATGCTTAGTGAGGAACAACTGACCCAGTATTGAAGACATTTATAACATTTTTGTTTTTTAAAACTTAACAATGGACCATCCTGACCTCGTGCATATCGTCATGCAAATAGTTAAGCATAACACTCGGCATGGACTCTAGATTTACAATAATTACTTATTACTATTTAATACATATGAATTTAAAATAAACTTTATATAAACTTTGTATTTAATATCAATTATGAATGTGCTAATAATGAACCCATTCATTCTTTTTGTTTCATTCATTGGTCACAAATCCATAACATTGTGAACCCATCAATCTCAACCATTATTTGTAACTCCATCAATTGTTACAAACAAAAATTACTTGTGTATATTTTAATGATATGTGAACCCATCCATTCTCACAATCACGTGTACCAGTAATATAAACTTGTATTATAAATAAATATCTAATATATTTATACGTACGAGGGTAGTCCGATAAGTACTTAGCCTCACCGCCCGATGGCGTCACTGTCGCAAGAAGAGTTTGCTATCGTGTAGAACCATCTTGTAGACGACTAACCTCAAAATTCAGTCGAATCGAATTTGTGGTTTTGTTTTGACTCCCCGTAAAAGCGAGCGTGTCCACGGTTTTCCATTTTAGAAAAATGTAAAAAGAGCTATATCGGTCGGTGATTCGATTCTTGTTTTTGGAAGGGAAATCGCGAAATGAAATCAAAGAGCGGTTGGATGCTGTGTACGGTGACTTTTCTCCTTCGATGGCGAACGTCAAAAGTTGGTTCAATGAGTTTCAACGTGGTCGCACGTCGGTTTTTGATGAGCCACGCCCAGGTGCCCCGAAAACTGATACCACGGAGGATAACGTGAAAAAAATCCACGATCTCGTATTGGCAGACCGCCGATTAAAGGTGCGCGAGATAGCTGAGACAGTAGATATCTCAAAAGACCGTGGGTTATATCCTGCATGAAATTTTGGGCATGAGAAAGCTGTCGGCACGACGGGTGCCGCGTTTGCTCACTCCGGACAACAAGCGCAACCGTGAGAGGACATCAGAACAGTGTATGAGGCTGTTTAAACGCAATCCAAAGGAGTTTTCGCGTCATTTTGTGACCGTCGATGAAACTTGGATCCGCTGGTACACTCCAGAGACCAAGGAACAGTCGAAACAGTGGACTTTACCACGTGAACCTGCTCCGAAGAAGGCGAAGACTGTCCTTTCGGCCGGAAAGGTGATGGCCACTGTTTTCTGGGATTCACAAGGTGTGATCTACATCGACTACCTGGAAAAGGGCAAAACAGTCACAGGGGCTTATTATGCTGAATTATTGAGCCGATCCGACGCATGAATTGAAGAAAAAACGGCTCCATTTCGCGAAGAAAAAAGTGCTCTTCCACCATGACAATGCACCGGCTCACACCTCCGCCGTTGCCATGGCCTAATTGGTCGAATTGGGCTACGAACTGCTGCCCCGTCCACCGTATTCTCCATATTTGGCCCTGTGCGACTTCTTTTTGTTTCCAAACTGGAAAAAGTCACTCGCTGGGCAAACATTTGAGCCGAATAAGGAAGTCATCGCCGCCACAGAGGTATATTTTTCAGACCTCGAGAAAACTTATTTTTCACACGGGTTAAAAAAGTTGGAGTATCGCTGGGTCAAGTGTATTAACATTGGTCGGTGGCGTTTCCGGGGCCACTTCACATCTTTGGCCCCGAAACTGTTGAAGACGGCGGCGGCTCTGGCGCGCCTTTTGCCCAATGTGGATGGGCCGAGCGTCTCGAGCCGTCAGTTGTACACCGGAGTGGTCAGGTCGACCCCCTCCGACCCCCTCCGGTCCTCTACGGTGATCCCGTATGGGCGGACACCCTGGATCGGCACAATGTTGCGACTATTGCGACGTGCGCAGAGGGTGATGGCCATCCAGGCGTAACCTGGGTATGAAACCATCTCCGGTGAAGCGGCGTGCGTGCTGGCTGGAGTCATGTCGTGGGACCTGGATACGCGTTCTTCGGCGTCGGTCTATTGCCGGCGTCGAGGTCTAGCGTCCGGGGAACCGGGTAGTCCAGCACACTCTGAGGAGGAGCGGGAAACCGCAATAGAAGTGTGAGAATCCCGGGTGGCGACACCATCTGCCGGCCGGTTGACGATCGAGGCGGTACATCCAGTATTCCGCCAGTGGTTTGCTCGGCGTCACGGCGTCCTAACCTTCCGCACCACACAAGTGCTCACGGGGCATGGTTGGTTTGGGGGTTACCTGTGTCGGATCGCTGGGTCTCATTTCTTATTACCGTATATTTATCCCTAATTTTACCCTTATCGCAAAACCCTTAACTTCTCTTTTAAAAAAGGATGCGAAATTTGATTGGAATAATGAACAACAACTGGCGTTTGAAACTTTAAAAAATATTTTATTAAGTGCACCTATTCTTTCCTATCCTGATTTTACTAAACCTTTCATTCTTACTTGTGACGCATCAAATTATGCGATCTCAGCTATATTATGTCAAGGAGAAATAAAGACCGCCCTATTGCTTTTGGTTCTCGCACTCTTAATAAAGCAGAGTTAAATTATAGCACAACGGAAAAAGAATGCTTAGCTATAGTTTTCGGAACTAAGTTATTTAGACCTTATGTTTATGGAAGAACTTTCACAATTGTTACTGATCATAAGCCCCTACAATGGCTTTTTAATCGTAAAGATCCAGGATCCAGATTAGTTAAATGGCGATTAAAATTAGAAGAGTATACTTATACTATAAAATATAAAAAAGGGAAGATTAACGCAAATGCAGATGCTCTCTCGAGGTATCCAGTAAACCGAATTTCATTTTTTACAAATAATATGAATCCAGCATCATAAAATACTGAACAAGATATATTAGATGTCGATAGAGATTTAGATTGTTAATTTCTCCACATTCTTTTCGTTTAGACGACGTACTTGCTAATCCAGAGCTTCAACCCTTGGATATTGAATGTAATGATACTCCACCTCCACTTGAAAATATTAATTTTCCAGTAAATGAGCCGTCAACAATAATAAAACAAGAAGTTATTGATATTTCTTCACCAAGTTATAATCTTAATGATGATGATTATTCTGTATTTTGTAAAATTATGTCTGATAAAAAAGAAAATAATTTTAATACTCAAATTTTAGAACATAATGAAAGTTTAATAAAATCCTCTTTGAAAACATTATTAATTCCAATGTCTATTGATCTTATTCCTATATTGAACAATTATTAGGTAATTTAAAAAAATCTGAAAATATATAAGAAGCAGACAAATAACTTCATTCTTTTATGAATATTGAATCTAATAATAGAACTTATCTTTTACTTTTCACTAGAGTTGATCACTTTGATGAAACACGTTATAACGAAATATTCGAAACTTTAAAAAATTTTAGAACAAAAATGGTTATTTTTGGAGATGTACTTGTACATATTTATACTTTGATTTCTATTTCTTGAAATAGGAATCAAAGATTTTAAGAATCCGTTCGAAAAACATAATTTAAAAAAAAATAATATATTATACTATTATATCTTTTCCATAATACTGGAATTATGATTCATATATACCATAATAAAGTAATTTATCCGTGTCCCTCTGAGGTAATGAAAATATTAATAGACAATCATGATATACCAGTAGCATGACATTTAGGATCGAGACGAATGTATAATAGAATAAAAGTTATGTATTACTGGAAAGGTATGCGTAATGATATTGAAAATTATGTAAAATCCTGTAAGAAATGCCAAGAAAATGAAGCTTTACGAAAAATTAACTAAGCACCTATGATTATTACTAGCACATCAACAGCCCCATGTCAACGTCTTAGCTTAGATATAGTAGGACCTCTTCCAGAGTCAGGACAGCCAAGTTAAAATATATTCTCACCCTTCAAGATGATCTAACAAAGTTTTCAGTAGCATACCCTATAAGAAGAACAACGGCATAAAAAACAAGTGAATGTCTTCTTCATTTTATTTCCATATTTGGAATCCCCTAAATAATAGTTACTGATTAGGGAACTAATTTTATTTCAGAATTATTTAAGAATACGTGTCAATTTTTAAAGACCAAGCAATTATGATCATCCCCTTATCATCCACAACAAACACAGGGTGCTTCAGAAAGAAGCCTTTCAACCCTAAAAGAATACCTAGTCATATGATAACGAGGGTCAAACTGACTGGCCGCGTTATGTTTATACAGCCATGTTAGCTTATAATACTTCTGTACATAGTACAACAAATTATACACCGTATGAATTAATGTATGGTCACAAACCAATTATTCCAAATTCTTTATTCGAGGATACACCAGGAGCTACTTATCCTGAATATATGCTCCAAAATCGTCTTATATATTCAAGAGAAAAGGCTTCTTAAAGAGAAAAATATTAAAAAATCGAAAAATAATTCCAGGAAGTATTATGATACACGTAGTAAGCCTAGACAATATTGTCTAGGCTTACTAGGTAGGCAAATACGTTTATTTAAAAAACCATCCTAAATTACGTGTCTCTTTTACCAGTATGGAAAAGACGTTATAAAATAGTAAAAATTTTCGGTAATAATATCTTATTGTTTCTAATAAATATAAAACATCTTACTCATCATTATGATCAAGTAAAACCAGCTGAAATGCATGGAGATTCATAAATGATTTGAATTAGAAATAAAATTAAAAGATAATAAAGATACATAAACAAAGATATATGAAATATCTCTAATTAAGAGACCTTTTTGTACATTTGTTTTCTTTTCTGTTTTGTGTATTTTAGATCAGTGGTGTACAAATAAAGAAATAAATAAATAAAGTATGGAAAATACATGATGATATAGAAAGCTTAAAGCTCTATTATGAGATATAAATCGTAAAATATGAAATAAGTATTAAAATATATAAAAGTAACATATAAAGCATTAAAAGAAAAGGTATATAATTGTTATCATTAGTTGTAAGTATAGAATTAAAATATGTTTAAAAAATATTAGATTTATATAGTCTTAATTCACATCTATGTCTTCAGTCCAGTTGTTATTGAGCTACAAGTCCAGTCACTATTAAGTTACAGTACCGGTGATTTATACTTTAATTAATTAATATGTAATATTTTTGTACTATTTTTAAACAGTGTAATAAATAAAGTTTTTTTAAAAACTGTCTTTTCGAACACCCCATAACAGTGCCTTCACGACACTTCTCAGGGCAATGTTCTGCATTTTTTTTATGGAAAAAGACATGGCAAACGAGCGTACGGGTCACCTGATAGTAGTTGATCACTGCCGCCCGCGACACCGCGTAGCACCAGAGGAGGTACTGGTGCATTGCAGGCTTTTAAGGTGGTTGGGCGGCAGAGCTTACCTAATGCGAAACGCAGTGACATAAACTACTTCACGCCGGTTTTAAATCCCGTGGGTGGTAATGATCCGGTCGAGTCTGCCCATGCGTGTCGCCATTGCTGACAACGTGACTCGTACTTTAGTCGCCTCTTACGACACCACCAGTACCAGGGTGATCCTATTCAAAGCCACACGGCGAAAACACTTGTTGCAGCATCAGGCGTTGGCGTGGACTGGCAAGGACAAACCAGGCCGGAGCAGCGTACTGACCCAGTATTGACGATATCTGTCGCTTTTATACTATACTTGTCTGTCAATTATGTTCTTTTTAGAAAATCTAACATAACTAAAAGAAACAAACATAAAATACTATAATTTTTCATAGGTTAGTCGTTGCGTCAGTTCATATTTACATATATTTACAATCATATTTAATTTTAAACATACCTAAGGTCTAGAAATGTGAAGTGTATGTTCAAATGAAAAATATATATAGGATTATATAAAGAATTCATTAGAATACTGTCGTCATCGAATAACCACTTAAACGAAGCAAATAATGCTCAGTTTATTTACAAATTATTTCTACGACGCCATACAGTTCTTGAGTATGATATACGGCATGGTGTGAATGTATAACGTATAACTTAGATAAGTATGTACCCTTGCCTTTATATCATATTTTTTTCGTATACAAAATCAAATGGATAGAAAAATATACAAAGGAATTCCAACAAGACATTCGTGTTTATATTACGCACACGTGACACAACGAGCAAAGCGTTTCTGAAAATTGATAGAAACAAAATGTAACTTAAATAATAATAAAATAAATCAGTCAAATGCGAGTCGGACTCTACCACCGAGGGTTCCGTACAACGGTAAGTACAACTTAAAAAAAATCACAAATTTAAGTTAGCGGTTATACTATTTTTATATGCATTTTTAATGAACTACAAATATAGAAGTTTATAATTATTTTTTGTGAAATATAAATTATCACTTTTCTGATTTTTTCCTGTACTTAAATTATTAATACTCACTTCGTGTCATTTTTCATAATTGTAGGTCCATGGGAAGATGAAAATTATTTCACCATCCTTTGAAATATTTAAAAGACATTAAACAGGGTACCCTTTCCAACAAGTACCCTTATGTTTTGATTACGTAGCGGCAGCAAAAACAATGCATAAATGCTCAATTATCTTTTAGTTATGTTGACTGCGAAACACTGTACTCCAAGGCACCGTACACCGTAGACGTGAACATTTAATATTATTTTCAGCTTAATACCTCCATACGATACGAAACCTTAAAAATATGGCTTTACCTAAAAATGAACTAATAATTATTACTTCTTACGATATATGGTATATTTAAATCAGCAAAACTATCATCGTAAGTTAATAATCATAAAATAAAACTTGTTTATGTTAATGATAAAAATAATGACAAGAAAACAAGTTCTCGTCGCATAAATTGACAATATTCTTTGTTGATCTATGTTCTGATGTGTGAGTATTGTATCACAGGCATCAAGGTAGTTGCGTGTAATAGAGATCGACTGAATCATTTTTTTTCCCTAGCCTGTACTGTCCCAATGTTGGGCAAAGGCCTCTCTACAATTTTTTTCACTCTGGTTTATTTCGTGCTATATTTTATTTAATGTTAATAATTAAATAAATGTATCATATGCTACAAATTATCCGCCCCTCAACACGCATTACCTCCAGAAATCAACAATAAATGGGGAACGGAAATTTATTTGACTTCTTTTGCAGGAATTAAAAAATAAATAAGTCAAAAATCCAAAGGTTTTGCTACACTATCGTTTTAAGACCTGAGGAATTAACATACTTAGATAATAAGCATATACAATGATATTATGAGTAGAAAGACCAAAAATGCTAGATCATCGGCTATTTTCGGAGTATTTTTTCATACCAGCTAGACCTTCCTTACAACAGTGACGGTAAAGTGTACATTTTTTTTTCTTTTAAACACTTCTCTGACTGATAAAATAAAGAGTTCTTTAATATCAAGGGCAGTGCTTTATATTTTTTAAATATTTCAAAGGATGGTGAAATAATTTTAATTCATTAACGGTAAAATCTTTTGAATGTTATATTTGAAGTCGCTAGTTATTTGTAAGAAATTTTCTGATAGAAGAGGATGGGATGGGATAAACAGTTTTTAAATAGCTTTAAAACTACATTTTATAGGTATGTAATGTTAACAGAT
>DWGR01005507.1:0-10328 GCA_018247715.1 Heliconius burneyi
TGATTGTGCTGACATGTTCGATATAAATGTTAATTCGGTTGGTTTAGTTACATAATTTAGATAATATATTACCGAATATGGATTATTACGTTAATGAATTGATACAGCTTAGTTTATGAGGCTGTGGGTTTATATAGTGGGTTCAAATCTGTATGTTTATATTTCTAGCTATAAATTTAATAATAGGCGTAAAAGATAGTTAGGTGGGTTTCTTGTATTTTTTTCCCATTTAAGGGTTCCGTAGTTCGAAAGGACAAACAAAAGCCTTAATGGAAGACTTACTTGTACGTCTTTCTGTCTGTCAAAAATATTTATTTTGAAATTGCATGGAGGTATCAAGTTGAAATTAATATCAATGTATATAAACAAACTATCTACTAAGTCAACGCAATAAAAAGATTGATTGATTAGTATTAAATAAGCCAAGAAGTGAAAATTTAACGAAAATAGGAAATCGAAATAGGAAATTTTGTCTGGATTTATTTGTATATGGTCGCGAACCCAAAGGATTTCTATACTATAGAAAATTAAAATAGATGGTCCCCACGACTGGGACTTCAACTCAGAACCGTCGCGCTTATAGCTGCGTTGCGCTACGACAGCCATGACATACGATGTGGATTTAAATACCGCTGTTCTTGTACCGCATATGACTATTATATTTATACATTTGGATTTAGCACTATAATGTTAGCTTTAATACAATGTAGTAAAAGGTTTTATTAGCAGAAACGCGACAAGAGGGAAGTAGGTTAGGTATTGTTAAGATTTTGCTTAGAGTAAAATTTGTCTTTGTTATGCTATACTAACTTAATTATCATTTGATCTGGTACATAAGGTAAATTATAAAATGTATATAAAGATTAAGGTATGGCTAAAATATATGTATTTTGAAACTTTTTTAATAATGACGCCTAAATCTAAATGAAAATACAGTCTGTAAATAAGTTCTTTGGAATAATAAATAACATTTCTGGAGTTCTGGAGGTATTGCGTGTTGGGTGATTGAATATGTCTTTCCCTCTTTACCAGAAAGAGCGAATAAAAATATTAAATATTCCATTTCCCTGAGTGGGAATCGAACCTACAACCTGTCGTGCTTATTCCCTCGCGCCACGACTGGCTTCAAAAGAAATTAACCCTAAATAAACTATAATATTCATAACCGATTATATAATATACTATCTAAATAAAGACTTCAACACTAGGTATAAGAGGCTTCTAAAATGACATACATAGAGGTGTTTACAAGGCAAACCTGCTCTAGTCTCTACATTCGACTAACACAAATATATGAGAAAATTGCTTCACATAACTTATAAAAAGTTTATGCAATAAAGAAGAAAATCCTTTGGCGTGTTGTTGAACAAGATTGTGTTCGAGTTTTCCTTGTGTAACACTGAAAATATTCTTTGAGAAAACTAATATTAAATTATATTAAATATAACTTACAAGCTGTGTAAAGTGTGATTATAGGAGTTTGTTCGTGTACACGCTAGTACGGATTTGTATGAAGTTTTATAATATTGTTATATTAATGTCTTTATGTTATATCCAGGAAATAGCAGGGCCAGGAGAAGGAATCTGAGCACCTAGTGAGAACATTCTGTTCCCTTTAGGGACTTAGGTTCTCCACTTTCCGCTGAATTCTGAAGGCATTGGGAGTTGAGTGCCGGAATTCATAGCCGCGCTTTGCCTCGAAAAGAAAGTATTAAATATTACATTTCTTCGAGTGAAAATCGAACCTACAACCACGCGAGATTGTGCTCCTGTGCCACGATTGGTCTAGGAAAATTTTTTTTTTTGAAAATCACTTTTGTTCCGTCTAGGATTTTGCCTTCGTTTTACAAAAGTACTATAAAGTTTTTCATGCTGAATTAAGATTAAGAAAAATAATTAGTTATTAATCTCTCTTTTTTATTTTTTAGTTACACGCTCTATATTTGCAGGGTAGATTGTTAGCTTGAACTTAGTGTTAGGACACTAAATCCCAATTTTTCCATACATTACATGTTGGGTAGCGGAACTCAGCGCTGCGCCTTGCCTCATACCAGAGCAAAAAAATTATGATAAAGAATGAAAATAAAAGCTTAGTCAAAACGACTATGTAAATAGCTGGGGTCGAGACTCATCTATTTACAATCAACAGTAAATAAATCTAATATCTTAAGATCGATATTTCTAACAAAAGAACAACAAAAAATCGTTTCTAACATATATTATAATAATTATTTTCAAAGACGAAAGATACTTGTGAAACTGCCTTGATGCTATAATTAAGCTCCGAACAACCATGAGTTCGCATGGGGGACTTCATTTAAATATTTTGCTTGAAAGATTACTTGGAGGAAGATTACGAATAATTTTATCTTTGTCTTTCCGTTCTTATATTAATTAATTTTGGAAGATTTTTTATCAGTTTTATATCCTTCGTGGCTTAAAGGTTAATCATTATTTAATAATAATAATAATGCATTATATTTATTAAAAATAATTGAGGCTTTCGTGACGCAGTGGTTTTAAGTTCGATCCCCACTTTGGAAAATAATTGCATTTATTTTCATTCCCTCGCTCTGAAAAAGCCCTTGCCGTTTAGAGTTCCGCCGCGCTACACGTAAAGTTTCTTAAGTAAATTGGTACTTCGGGAATTTAGTGTCTTAACACTACGTTTTTCTGCCTACTAAAAGAGAAGGCTCTATCATAATTTACGTTCTGTGAATAATATATAGAGATTTCACGCTTCCGAAGATCAATTTACTTTGTTACAACAAAACAAGAAGAGGGCCTTATTTTATACGCATTATAGAAAAATTACCTCTGAGTAAACTTTAAGGGTGTTTTGATTTACAGTTAAACTTAGACTACAAGGCCATCGTGGGTTCGAGGAACTAAAATATTTATTTACATCAATATTTCCATTTCTTCGCTATGGTGTCGAAGCAAAGTGTGGCGTTGAGTTTTGCCACTCAACACGCAATGCCTCCAGAATTCGGTGTAAAGTGGGGAACGGAGTGTCTGAACACTAGGTTTCCTCTGCCTATCCTGATATGTGGGGATCGAACTCACAACCGTTGCGTTACAGACACACCCTTGCGCCGCTGTACCTCTAATGCTAACATAGTGGGTTTCATTCCCGCTCAGACAAATTAATACGAGTATATTTTTGTTTTTAATAGTGATCCACGAAATGTCTCATTAAGCTGAAAATGAGGACAGAGTGTCTTAACACTAAGTTTTCCTTAATTATCCTGCAGTATCATGTACAATCAATATAAAAAAACAAAAGACATGTTTTTCGCACAATAAAAGTATATCATTTTAATATATAGTGGAGCGCAGAAACCTCCATTAAAGATTTAATATAAGGTTTCTCAATATAACTATGGTAAGCTAAGCGTGAAATGTAACAATAATATATTATTCATATGTTATGATATTCAAAATGTTCTGTTTGTGTGTTTGTGTATTTTAAATAGTGTAAAAGTTTTTACATAAAATTCAACGTTACCGGTGCAATGCTGATGTGTCTAAATGTCGTTGATGATAGTCATCGTGGGTTCAAAACTAGAAAGGGGGTTTATTTAATAAACAAATATTTTTGTGTTGAATTAACCATCTATCGAGAAAGGCTTTATATGCTCTATATAGTACAGCATCATGTTAATATTTTTAATATAACTGCACCTACATCCATAGCCAACTCAGGAACTTAAAAGTTTCATACAAGACTCACATTCGGGTCTAGAATTTATTAATCTCTTTTATATTAAATCTGTGAACGATCTTGAGATACCAATTTATTTAATAAATTATACAACTATGAATAAAATCGAAATATCAAGATAAATTTCAGACTTGAAATCGTCTTAGTTATTTCCATGGGTGTAGACCTGCAGGTAAAAGTAAGCTATATATCTGTTGATATAAGCAAATCAAAACTCAAAAATCAAAACTTACCAGTAATATTCTTCCTTCCAGGTGTATTAACAGCAACCCGTACAACTAGTTGAGTTCCTCCACGAGGTCCAAGTCGTAGTCGTTCTGTGACGTACAGAGCTCCTGTACTAGCGAAGGCAGCCCCCGCACTTAATGCTAGAAGTGCTGTTACCTTGAATTTTTTATAATTTAAAAATTATTATGAAATTCTTTAAAATTTATTTAATAATTATTATGAAATTCTTTTCATGAATTTGTTGATAATTTTCATTAAATTAATAAGATGGAGAGAGATGGATGGAGAAGAATATGATAAAAATCTTTATAAAATCAAAGAGTTTTTGTAAGTAATTTAAGTATATATATTTGCTGTTGATTGTTTTTAAAATATACGCTACTACAGCTTCACGCTGTATCCCGCACACAGCAGGGTTGGCAGAGGGAATCTCCAAAGTTTAGACACTCCGTTCCCAATTTTCCGCTAAATTGCATTGCGTATTGAGTGGCTCAACGCCGCGCTTTGCCTCGACATAAGAGCGAAGAAATGGTAATATAGAGGTAAATAAATATTTCACTTCCTCGAGTGGAGATCGAACCCACAACCGTCGCGTTACAGTCACATCCATGTGCCGCTGCGCCACGACGGCCTCAAAGTATTTTCATTATAATGAGTATCGTTATAGCGTAATTAACATATATTTAAAATCAAACAAAATAATTTCCTTTAGGACGAATATTTTATTTCTAGAAAGAAAAAAAAAACAACTAAAATCTGGTTCAACGCAACTAAAACAAAGTTGAATTTTCTTTTTTTTTTTACTTTTTTCCTTAAAATTTTTTAATAATTTTAACCATATTTTTATTAATAAAAATATTTAAAAGATATCTCCAAACTTGAAGATTCCCAAAAATAAAAATAATTTATACATTTTATACAAGTAGCAGTCAACAGAGTGAGCTACGATAATGTTTCTCAACTCAACGTGTCTAGATGGCAAAACTTAATCTCATAATCCTCGCTGTGCTAAAGGAGGCGTCTCCAGAGTACCGTTCAGTAAACTACTTGGTTATAGGGACTGACAAGGCTTTGATAAATTCAGTGTAATTTGTATCGAGTAAATATTGTACTGATTCGTTGGAGAAAATGGAAATAAGATAAATTAGGATTCAGAGAGTGTGTTTATATATTCAGTATTATACGATTTTAGATGTTTTGGCATACAATGTGTTGAGAAGTTCAGATTATAATAGATAAGATTTAAATTAATACTATTTTCTTTTAGAGTCAACAAAAAATGTGTAAAACGATTGAGGTAGAAGTGTTATAGCAAAAAAATTGAATAAAATATTAAATATTTTCTGTATATTATGTAACAGGATAGGCAGAGAGAGGAATTCTAGATATTGCATTGCATGTTGACTGGCGGAACTCATCACCGCGTTTTGCCTCGACACCAAATCGGAGAAATGAAAAAATTAAACACTCTGTTTCCTCGACTGGGAATCGAACCCACATTTTGTCACTTTTAAAGTCACACGTTTGTACCTCTACGTCACGACTAGCCTCACCTTTAACTTTAACTATAATTGCATCAAATTACCCACACACCCTCACCCAACAATACGCTAGCGCTGAATAACGATAACACGAACACCTGCACAAATTTCCACCCAACTCTAGTCCATTCGTTATAGCTGTTGAAATTCTCTCCCTGGAGTCATTTGAAACGGGACAATGCTAACTAGTTCGCAAGTCCAAGTGGCTTGATTACGAGTCGCTCGTTGTTTCGGAAAATTAAAACTTTTATCGTCCTTTATTTTGTTATCTACAGTGGAATAAAGCATTCGTCCCTCATTATGTTGGGGTTTTTAAAGTTTGAGAAACTTTGATTAGTATAGTTGATGGGTTGAATAAAGAGGTGACGTTGAAGGATCGAGGTATTTGTGGGTTGTGAATTGAATTTTCATTACGATTGGAAAATATAAAATATATTGTACTAGCGGCCCGCCAATGGCTTCACTCGCTTGAACTACATGATTATTCATTTAATAAGCAGAATTGACTGACAGTCATATGTCAACGACTACTTTAATTTACTCATTCAGAAGCAGCCTTAAATATTAAATTATTGATTTGGGTAAGGATTTATAATATTCTTTGTAAAATAACTGTAATGATTGCATATTACAAAAAATACCGAAATCGAATCGAATAATCCAATATCGAAGTCGAATCCAAAGTAATTAATCGAATATCGAATCGAAAATATTTTTTTTCTCATACTTTATGATTAGCGGGGTAGTCTAAGAGAAAGCGGCTCTACATATCTCGTCCATTGTCTTCTACCTCTACTACATGTCCTCAGTGGCATTTTTATGTGACTTACCTCTTGTATCATTGATACTATGTTATTCCACTTACCACTTACTCTTTTGAGATCTTTGAGATTCCGTTTAATGAAATTGAGTTTCACTAAAAAAACTATATATGAGTAATATATAGTTTTGTGAATAAAGTAACTTTGCATAGTATACAATATACATATACAAATTATAAAGAGGGCGCACGTATCTTATCGATATAAGAAAAATCATATAAATTTTGGGACTATAGATTACATGGAATTCCCTATAGGGATTCATGGAGTAACGCCGATCGCAAACATATCGCTAACGCACGTGTGCAACTGATGGGCTTTTACAACTTACGATGTGTCGTATCATAATACATATATATGTATACTGGTATTTGATTATAATATATTGCCTTATATGTTTCTTGTTTTTAATACTCTTATATGTCATACTTACTCAGCCAGACAGTTGTAGTACATCTCAAACCAAAATGGAAATTTAGGTGTAATTTTTTTTTCTTCGAACATGAGGTTAATTCTGTTAGCCCTATTTTCTTTTACATCGGTTGGGTAGAGAAGAGGGTACTCTGTCCCTGAAGAAATGCAAGCACTAAGTGGCTGCCTTTGAGGAAGTCGACGATTCTAAGGGCGCCCACTGCGGGACTCGAACCTCGGCTTGCCGCCGTCGAGCGGACTGGGAATTAAAATAGTTTTTTAGCTTCATACTGTATAATAATGAGGTAGGCAGATGAAACCTGTGGACCTGGTGTTGAGACACTCCATTCTCTATGAAGACCTTCTTCCGAATTCTCGAGGCCATTGGTTGAGTGGCGGAACGCATCGTCGTGCTTAACCTCAACCACTCATCAAAACGAAATTAAAACAATAAATATTTCACTCCCTGACTGTATATCGAACCTACAATAATCAAGTTTACAGTCAAATTCTCGGGCCCCTCCTTATATTAAGTTATTGTAAATAAGGATAAGTAGATGTATAAAATCTTATATCCCTTTTCAGTATATATTCCCTATCCATATAGATACACACACACGCACATATCTATATATATATATATATATATATATATATATATGTTAGCTTGTTAGAAATATTCATTTATAATACGACATTGTAAATATGAAGTCATCGTTGGTCGTAAAATGTAAATGTTAGCTTTCTACAGTCTATACAGATATTAAGTGTGATGGATGCGTAGAAGCTTTTACATTTAATAAATGTTTTTTCCTTTATATATTTTTTATTTTTTTCCTTTAACCTATTTTTATACATTGCTGTGGTACGTATGTAGGTACATATTATGTAATTTTATCATATTTATATTAAGTATCTCGTACCGGTTATGGGCGTAGAAATAAGGACGGTCGAGTAGGTTAAAAATGTAACTAACAAAAAAAACATCCTGAAAAAAAACTTACACGAATAGATTTCTTTAAGATTTGTTTTAGTTTTGCTTGAGTCCAGTCTCTCCTACCTGGGAAGTATCTCTAAGTAAAGCGTTGTAATATGCTGGGGCAAAGTAGATGCAATCATAATAAACCATATAATAAGTCGTCTCTAATAGTAAACGTGACAGTTGTGGGTTCTATTGCCACTCGAGGGAATGATTTTTTTTAATTTCTTTGCTTTGATTATAAGGTAAGCGTGGCATTGAGTTCCATCACTCCACGTGCAATGTCTCAAGAATTGGACAGTGAGTGAAACAAGGAGTATGTAAGCACTAAACTTCTACAGCCTTGCTATATAGCATGATATACATAAGTATAACTTAAAAAAAACATTTACAGACATTACACGAGGAGTCGAGTTTATGAGCTTAACTGACTTACTTCTCAGTGTTTATTTTATTATGTAACATAATCTTGAATTTTCAATTCTAGAGAAGAAAGCAATAGACTAATATTTTAGTTAAACAAATGACATCTTCACATTTTATTGCTGCAGATCATCATAACACCCGTTATATATCTTTACGTTACGTTTATTCCGGAAGGCACCCATTCTACAATTTACATAAATATAGAGAGACAGTATGTTTGAGTGTATTATGAAGGAAGACTCTATGAGATTAAATTTAACGCCATGCACCGGTTGATCCGACACCTTCAAATAATAATTGGTTTGACGATTTCGAATACAATTTACCTTTACAAATATACCGACAGGGTGCTACGCACCGAATATCAGGCATTCTTAGATTATTTATAATTTAAAATTAATCTTATAACGTAGTAATAAGGTCCATAATCCATTTATACAAATAAGAACTACGAATTAATTTATATAGATACAATTTCAAGTAAAGCAAATAATATGCGATAACATTTACAAGGGAGCGTCCTGAGTAAATACAATTTATTTCGTTATGTTGTTATATTTAGACAGACTCTTCAGATGTAAATAGGTCAGATATTCTATTAGGTTGGTTTACATACGGTTAATATTAAATGCATTTAATATATTTTTGCTAAAAATATTAACTTAAGTTAGCTTCACTGTTTCCCTAGCGATATAGTCAGAGAGAATGGAGCGCCAAGTGCTACTGCCTCTACATACCTCTTTCACCTCGTCCACTGTCATCATCCTCTTCATACATGCCCTCCGGTAGGTGCTTATGGTTTTTATGTGAACTTTCTCCAGTATTTTTGCTACTGTGTTTTCAAATACTATTCGAAAGCGTAAAACACAAAACCGATCTCAAAAAAATCTAATCAATTGTCGAAATTGTAAAAACGTTCTAATAATACTTATAACTTATCGTTTTGTAAAAAAAAAGTTTTCGTCTCTCCTATTAAATTTCTTAATAAGATATTCTGGTCACTATGTACTAGATAATACTCAAAATATCTAACAAACTAGTATAAAAATACTTACATCCATACAATTATTAATATTATTTGTAATTTTCACGTCCACTTCGACAGTTTCACCAACTTTGAGGGCGGGAGGTAGGGCGAAGTCAAGTTGAATAGGTCGGAAAACGTTGATTGTTCGAGGCGTTGAGAATCTAAGACCACGATTCGATAGAGACAATGCCCATAGAGACCATCGACCAGCTTCTGATGGCGCCGCTATTGTGACACCGTCAGTTGATAATTGAGTTCTGCAAAAAATGGTTATTCATTACTAATTAAAAAAATATATATTTCTATAGCTTATTCATGTATCTCGTATGTAGCACGGTAGGCATATGGAACCTACTGTTAAAATGTTCTATTCTCCATTTTTCATCCAATTTTCGAAATTTTACGCTTTGAGTGAGTGGTGGAACTCGGCGCCGTGCTTTTTCTTATTACAAGAGCGAAGAAATGAGACCAAAAATAAGTAAATTGCCCCCAGTGGAAATCTAACCCACAACATTACATTAATATGCAGTGGCATTAAGCAACGACGCGAAGGCCTGGATTAGTGACATTTTTTTAAAACATTTCCCGAATTAGAATCGATTCCAAATGTTTTGAGACACTTCCTTTTAGTTTTACGATGCAATGGTATTAAAATAATATTATCATCGTTTAAAATATAATTAAAAAAAAACAAGTTAAATGCGAGTTTCACTCGCCCGCCGAGGTTTTTCAACTCAGGATTGTAAGCCAAAGGGAAGTAAAATTTATAAAAGTTGATAAATTTAATTTAGCACCATTTCCACTTATTTTGTATGAAGTATAAATATAAGTTAGTAATAATTTTTTTATTAAAAAAAACTGATAAGTTTTCACACACGACAGATGGACGAGTGATTCTATAAGGATACAGTTTTTATATTTTTTTGGTACGGAACCATAAAAGTTTTAAGGATACATATTAGTAACCTTAAAAATATTTAACCAATATCTAATTCACATATACAACTACCCTTAAACAAGTCAAAACTAATGCTATCAATCTATATTAGTTCAAAAAAATTTAACATAAATTACCCAATATCAATGGACATTATACAGGATGTTGTGATAATTTGGTACACGCGTGCTACAAGCCAAGCTTGCTATATGATAATTAAACAGAATAACGAAA
>DWGR01005508.1:0-10327 GCA_018247715.1 Heliconius burneyi
AAATTGTGTAAACATAACGTATGCCCTTTTCAAAATAATTGCTGAGTTTGACGTTTAAATTCCCGCCATTTTTGATCCAATATGGCTGCAATTTGCTCATGCAGTCAGCGTTTTGGCACAGTATTTGTTTAATCTCGTTGTGGGTTATTTTCTTTTATTATTTTATGAGTAACAATTATTATCGTAGTTACGTACAAATTTATTGTTGACACGCAAATGTACGTACAAATATATTTATTATAGAAAACATAAATTTCTACAGCTATTAAATTTGTGGGGGTCAATTGTGTAAGTACACATGCTAATAACGGAAAAAGCGGAAACTATACTATAGATCATTAATAAAATAAAAAAAATATAATAAAAATGAGTAATTAATTAGACAATAAGCTAAAGAATATTTTTCTAATATAAAAGGCAGACTTGGTGCAGCAGCTCAACGTCAGAATGTTAACGCGACCGTTGTGGGTTCAATTGCTACTAATATGAAAAAACACAGTGCTGAGTTCCGCCATTCAATATACAATATATTGAAAATTCTGCAGAAAATTGGGAGTGGAGTGTCTGAACACTAGGTTCCACCTGCTTATCCTAGAGCTAAAACAACTTCAACAAAAAATATAAAACATGCTTGAAAATTAAACTATACGATCACTTACGAAAATTATATTATTTTTTCTTTAAGTTCACTTTCATAACTTCATGCAGTGAGGAAATTTTGAAGGAGGACATCATACAAAAACCTATATGTACCCTCATATACATGACAAACTCCCAGATCCTCTACATCTAAACCACATCGGTTACAAAATGAATGATTAACCAAACTAACATTAAGATTTGAATAAGGGACTGAAAGTAGAATCACTTGGCAATTACAAACTGACAAATGTCCGGGTATTAAGCACATGTGCCACCAACTTCTGGAGACGGCGAGCAAGACACATGATGCCCATTTGGATCGGCTCGGACCACTATTAGTGTAATTATTTTGTATGGATTATTGTAGATTGTATGTTAAATTGTTGTTTGAATTAGAATATATTTTTAGGGATATAGAGGAAACCTGGGAGCGAACGAAATGTTTTGATATTAGGTTTCTTCTGAGCGAAAACTCGTAAAGCTGCATTTTTTAATATGTTAAGATATGATTTTCTTCGCTAAACTCCTTTAAAAAGAGATTTTTTTTCTCTAGCCTGTACTGTCCCAATGTTGGGCAAAGGCCTCCCTACATTTTTTCCACTCTGGTTTATTTCGTACTGTTGAGCACCAGTCAGGCTTGTATTGGTCCAGCTCGTCACGCTATCTCCGTTTTGGTCTGCCAATTTTTTTTTAGAGTTCGGAAACCAGCTGATAGAAGATTTTTCCCAAGACTCTTCAAGCATGCGGGAGACATGTCCGGCCCAGTCCCATTTAAGCGTATCATGTTTGAATGTAGAGAGTACTTAAAGATAAGTCACTTACTCTTTCAGTGTTAACATATCCTCTTGTGTGTATGTTAAACGACTTCTTATTTGCGCGCTCTATCTAATTCACCGTCCCTATCTTCTTATTACAAATATTTCCTAGTATTTACATTTTATATCAAATTCTACTACGGCACATTAAAATAATATTGTAAATAAACATTAAACAAAATCATTTAAAGATGGCGTAGGCACAAATAATATGACATACAAAAGCTAATCTAAACAAACTTTAACTACATATCATGTCCATGCGTGCTATTAATATCACAAATAGATAAAACCTTTTCGAACCAATGTTTCACAGACCAAGTGTAATTGAGCTTTCGCAGCTTAATCTTATCGTACACACTGTATGGGAACCATGGCTCATTATTAACTGGCTAATGGCGATTCCTTATGGGTAATAGACAGAAAGTTTCGTAAACCTACGCAACGCCCACGTGTTCGGTCTATCGGCGGAAATTGAGGATGCTATTTTGTGTTTGGAAAGATATGGAATATTGTATTCATATATACTAATGTTAAAGCGACACTCAGAGACGTTCATTTGAGTTAATGATAATTTATTTATATGATTAAATTTTTCCGTTACTATTTAACAAATAGAAAACCGACAAGCGTACTTAGAAAGTTAAATTTTGGCATCTTTGTACATTGTACAGCGTGTGACTGTAAATGCGACAGATTGAGAATTCGATTGCCACTAGGGAAAACGACAAAATGTGGCGTTGAATTCCGCTCAACATCATCGCAAATGAATTGTCTCGACAATTCAGCCCAAAATAAATATTCAGCAATGGGTAGTTCCTAAAACATTCAACAGGGAATAACTATGTATAAGTACAGGTCAAATTTTTCACCGACTTCTGTAAGAAAAGAAGGTTATCAATTCGGCTGCATTTTTTGTCATATAAAATATACTGTGATAGTATTTTGTCAAAATATTTTGTCTTAAATATTATAGGCATTATATATGTTTGTTCTACTTTCATGCAAAAACTACTAAACTGATTCTATAAAACTTGAAACTAATATAGCTTATAAGCGATATTACTAAATATAAATTAAACTTTGCTTAAGGTCTAGTACATGACTAAAAGCCAGCTTCTGCACCATATAGATCTTCTGAAAGCTCAAGATTTAGCAATACCGTGCCCATAACAACAATTAACACATAACTTACCCAACATTGGACAAAATCCATTAAGCTTTCAATAAGGCACACACTCTGGCTATTATAATTTTGATACGGGTAAGGGATCGGCCGGTAGGAATTAACTTATCACTGTACGCATACCTCGAGCATTTATTACTGTGGGACGTATTCTAATTGTAATATCTATAAATTGTCTAAAATTTATTCTTTGATACTGGCCATCTAGTTTAAATTTTTTCCGTGTTTGTTTTTTTTCCGATTGCCAATACTTTTTAGGGCTTTTTAGGGCTTTTAAGGGCTTTTTATCTCAGTTATAAAAATGTAAGACTTGTATACACATATATGTTGAAACATAAATATTAACTATAGACGAAACTACAGATGACATAAAACATGGAATTTTTGTATATCTTAGTAAGAAATAAAAGATGTTGAAAACTCTCTATTAAAAAGCCTCAGGACTGTAATAAAAATCAATTGGAAAGTCCTAAGTTTATGAAAAAATAATATTAATAAAAACCAAAAACCCGAATGCTTAAAATAAAAAGAAAAAAGAATTAACAATCTCGACTTATTCTTTAACTATTTAAGTTTTTGCCTTTATAAAAAAATTACATTTCGCTAGCATATAAATATTTTCAAACTCTATCTATCAGCGTTTCGAAGTTCACTGCTCGACTAAGGCCTCCGTTAATGCTCGCCACTCGGTCCTTTTGAATGCAGTGGCTTCAGGTCTTCAGTCCACTTGTTTAATAGGCGGCTTGTACTGATTTTGCCAATACCTGGTCGCCAGTCGAGGATCTTTCTTCTCCATCCATTGCAGCAGCTGTTAACAATATGGCCTGCCCATCACCACTTCCACTTGTAGATATTGAAAACTATGTCGGTAGCCTTCATTCTTTTATTCTATAATATTTTTTCTTTAATTAACTTAAGAACTGATTTCAAAAATTTTGAACAATTAGAAATTAAATTTACTCTCCATTACAGTCCATCCCTGCACCCACCCCAGACTCGGACCGGGAGGCTCAAGACACATATCTCAGGGAGGGATGCAAGAAATGCCCCAACAATATGTAGATTTGAGTCCGTCTTGTGGTCATTACTGTAGAGCGGGTGATGAGACTTCGTAATTATTTATTTGGAATTTTACTATAAGAAGAACATTTGATATTATGCCTTTTTAGTATTACTCTTAGGTTTTTGTTTTATAGTTAATTAAGATGGTACTTTGTTGAGAATTATCTAGAGAATTTGCTTAAAAAATTACTTGTTAATAATTCTTCGTTAAAATTACAAAAAATAATAATAGATTAAACCCAATATTAGCTGATCGACAACATTTAATTGATGCGAAATTAAAAATAACTTACTTTTACGTACGTTACGTATTACTAATTTACATTAACGATTAATTGATATCTCTGGGTGTCTATAATCCTTTTTCTGAGTAATAATATAATTATTTAACTCGAATTATTCACTGCTCAGTCAGATTAGTATAATAGTATCAAAATGATTCAGTTCAACGGTTTCGGGCGTTCATAGCAGTTCTCGTACCAAATGTTTTGTCTGCTTTAGTTGGCGAATATGTGACGGCCCGCCACATGGCTCGAATGTCCTTCGAAGATGAGTTTGGATTGAGACAACCCTTTTAGTCTAAGAGATAGTAGGTATTTTAGGAGATATTTTAACAATTCAAATATGTTTTCCCAACGTACGTTAATTAAAAAAGAGGTAAATCGTAATTTTTATTGATTTCACATCAAAATTTATATAGAAAAAAAATTACTATGATAAAATTGAAAAAAAATATTATAGCATGGCATGGCATGGGATAAGATGAATTACTAGTGTGCATAGTGTCTTAACACTACGTGTCCAAGTTCCCTCTGTTTTAAATCTCGAGCTTAATAATAACAATCGTCAATCTCGAAACAAGGCAATAAAACAAATGTTAATCCATCACTCAGTATCAACTTATCTATTTTTATACTTAACGTCTCATGTATATCTAAACAGGAGCTTTATTTAATGTCAGCTCCTATAGTATGCCATCGTCTCAAGGCGTAGGGATGTCCAATACAGGTTCTAATATATATAATATGTATAATATTCGATTGTCGTGTATGTCTGTGGGAATTATTAATGCCACTTGCACCCGAGGACGGGGTGGATGCGGGCTTATTTAAATAGTTTCTGTATTTGGTACAGTATTTAATAAAGGTGTATTTGTATTTGATAGTTTGGATTGTTTATCTGTCTTAGCATGTGTGGATGCGCGTTTGATCTGAGAAGTATGGAGGTTGATTGGTTTTCGATTTTAATTTTAAGTTTGAAAAAGCGAGATCAGACGTGTTGTAAGGGCAAAAGTGTAAACGACTGTAAACGTGACAGGTTATAGGTTCAATTCCTATTTGATGAAATAAAATATTAAATATTTTCAGTAATTCGCTCCGGTAATGAGATAAAGTGTGGTGTTGAATCCCGTCACCGGACCCACTATTTGTCGGGCTTACAGTCCCACGCTTAGCCCCTGCACCACGACTGGCCTCAATAATTTATAAAATGCGAGAAATGCTATGGGATGTTGGGTTGCTATACTAACATTTTTTTTTTAAATGTATGTTAATCTATGACATATCACTTTTTAAACACTTTGTGTAAGTAACCTATGAGCATTTGCCAGCCCTCACCCTTCTATCGCAGAAGGAGCCGGACAATGAAATATTCGCTCATTAGCCCGTCTACTGATTAATTGGGTTCCTTAGTTTTAAGACACTACTGAGTTTCAGCGTTTTATGAGACAACCGAAGTCTTAAGGAAAAATACAATAATCATAACAGATATTATACAAATTACCATTCGGACTCAACATCAGATAAAAACCAAAACGGACTTTGAAGTACAAATTTTCAATTTTGTAGACGAAGCCAAAAATAGGGCTGCCCTCCCTAAACGAATCCCTAAAATAGTTCATCTTGAAAATGCAAATACCATGTGAAAGAGTTTACTTAATAATAAAAATTTACATTTAAAAAAATCACAAAAAGCCAAAAGAAAAAAAGCAGAAAGAGCGCAAATGACTCATATGCGAGGTGCGTTTTATTTACGACAAAATAATCAGAAATTATATAAAATTATTTTTATTCTCCATACCCCTGATTGGGAATCGTACTTAAAACCACTTGCATTGATTGTCTTATTTTATTGACATGTAGCACAATTTTCGCAAAAGAATGTCAGCTTTTATAAAACTTTAGAAAAATTACATTACCTACCTCCCCCGCTCACAAACAGAGCACCAATATCTTACTACCCATTCTATTGTTTATACATAAGATATTATAATGTGTTTTGTAGGTAGCCGTGATATGGAGGTATTTACGAGTGAGATAACTTTGAAGGGAATGTGGAAGGCCTATATGGAGATATCTCTTATCGTTCTTACATCGCTTAGATGTTAGATACACTAAATATGCGGTAAAAACTGGTGCATAAATTGGCATTGCCAGCATATTTTGTTCTACATACACTTTCTATATTTTCAATAGTCTGTTTTGTGGTAAATATTGCCTGTGGTAAGATAAAATAATTGTGGAAATCGTTTTGAAAAGATAGAGACAGTAGATAGATCACTTTATTCTCCGCTCTCCATTCCCATTCCCGCTCCAAGTGAGATTAGACATCACAATCATCGTGTTTTATTAGTCACAAGTGACATGCGAAAAGACACTCCGTTCTTCACTTTCTGCCGAATTCTGGAGGCATTGCGTGTTGAGTGGCAGAACTCAACGCCGCACTTTGCCTCGATCCAAGAGCAAAGAAATGGAAATATAAATAAACATAGTACTTCCGTTAAATTTGGATTTAGTTCCACCGGGTTGATTGGCGGAACTCTACACCACCTTTTGTCTTTTCTCCCGAGCGAGGAGACGAAAATAATAAATTACATGATTACTAAGTTATAAAACGGACAAACGTATCCGTAATATAAATTCAAGTTTAACTCTATCCCTATATTAGAGAGGTATCTTGTCCCTAGTTTCATATGGACATAATTGTCGAATGCAGATGTCGCAGACCCAACCGAGATTAATCTTAACGAGGGTAGAGCTATACTTATGCGATTTGTGGGTGATTTAAGTAGAAAGTTGAAGCGATTTTGTAAATATATTAGTAATAGTAAATGTTACAGTTTCAGAGGTTGATTGGAGGATATATCTTATGGAGATAAGGTATGTTAGTTGCTAACTATATTATATACAATGTATTATGTAGTGAGTAAAGGTAGATTAATTTATGTGGCAAAAAATTTCAATTTTTTGTTTTGTTTTATTACTGAACATTTTTTTATTTTCTTCCATTTCTCACAATCTTTGAAGAGAAAAATTACATTTTATTATATAAGTGATTTCATCATAATATATAAAGCCAAATATATTATAAGATTCGTAAAAATAGCAAAATAACAATTCGTTAAGATCCGTTCGAGATTAGTCCAATACCGTCCAAAAGGCCCCGCTCTAGATCCCCCAAAGTAAAGTAAAAATAAAAGTTTTCTAAAAAATATCTTTCTTTCCTACAAATTTTTTCTTAAAATATTTTTCACATTAATACAAATCTGTGTATTTGGATTTGTACAAACAAAAAAAAAACAAATAAACAAACGCTTCAGCCTATCACTCGAACCGTACAAAAACAATACGTGTAATATACACGGGGTTCGAATCCAAATCACGTGGCCAGGTTAAATCCATAGCAGCATACGCTCATAAGCCGGGATAAGTAAGCAAATATTGGTCCGCGGGATTGCTTGCACGGTAGTCTGTGTGGCCAATATCATCTGATTGCTATACAATTAGAGAATACACAGTTTATAAGCAAATACAAGAGATCGAGTTTGAGGGTAGATCGAATGTTTCGTATTTTGTTTTTAAATGATGGGAAAAATGTGGTGAATTTAGAGTTGGTAGGTGTATATAAAATATCTATAGCAAATTATTATTATTTTTTTTAAATTATGATTTATTTTCTTCTTTTTGTTTTGATGTTTCGTAAAATCTAATATTAAGAGTTATTTTAAAGAATAATTTAATTAACAGGAAATAAAGTTTTTTTTAAGATTCACATATTTTCTTGCATATCTATAGGAGGGTAGGCGGAGGGAACCTTTTATCTTCCCCCTAATTTCACCAAACGAAAGATTTTATAAATAGGTCCCTCCTCTACCAACTTTAAAGAATAAAACAGAAGTTAGTATAATAAATATCTAATCATGATTAAAACACATAAAAACATTTAGTTCATATTTAAGTTCCACAATAAAACAAAAATACAAACATGTCTCGTCGCAGCTTTTGCAAAGCCTTTTCAGAACGCACTTTACACCTTGTGATATGTAAATGTATGATAATTCCTCGACTTGTACAACTCATGACCAGGTCCCAAACTATTTGCGGGAATCCCATAACTTCTGTTTTGATTTGGTATGGAGATGTTTAAATTAATATGTTTGGTTTACATTAGGACTGAAAGGATCATATATTTGAATATGTTATAATATGTCTTAATGGTTTTCCTGAACTACATACGTATATAAGTATTGAAACTAATATTATAAAACTGAAGAGTTTGCTTAGTTCAACGCGACAGGAGCTGGAGGTAGTATGATTTTTTTTAACATAGCACAGTTACTATAATTTATAATATTTTTTTACCCCGAGTGAGATTTGAACCCAATATCGTCGCTTTACGGCGGCAAACCTTGCGCTTTTACGACTTCTAAAAATAACATTATTTTTAGTCCCGAAAATAAGTGTCACATTTCAATTTACTCTTTAATATATTTTAGTTTTAATATCCCCGAGGCGTGTAACTTATACATATTGGAAAGGTATAATATTACTAATGTGATTTTTTCTAGTTGTTTTTTCTATATGTAATGTTTTTGGTATTCCTTATAATTCATGATGCTAAACAAACGAATAGGTGCAATGGGTATGGGTTAGAATCTCATACAAGAAAAACAATTCTTACAATCTTTCTTTTATATCAATGGTGATATTTATTTATGTAAGAGGCCGTCGTGGCGCAACGGCACAAGGCGTGACTGTAACGCGACGGTTGTGGGCTCGATCCCCACTCGAGGAAGTGAAATATTTATAAACGTTTGTATTTCTATTTCTTCGCTCTGGTGTCGAGGAAAAAATCGGCGTTGAGTTCTGCCACTCAACCAGCAATGCCTTCAGAAATCGGCAGAAAGTGAGGAACGGAGTGTCTTAACACTATATTCCCTCTGCCTACCCTGCCGTGTGCGGGATAAAACGTGAAGATGTTTTTTTTAATATAAGAAAAGAATAATAAATAACATATTGTTTTTCTTTAACATGTCTTTCTCCTTTCCATGAAGCTTTCTAATTATATTATTTAACTAAAAAACAATAAATAAACATAAATGAAAGTGTTTATTTAAAAACGATCAAAAATTTTAACTTAAGCTTAATCTTAAAATTTTGTAATGTGAGAGTTACGTACGTACGTACGAACAAAATCTTAATCTCTAAAAGCAAATCGCCTTGTTATGAAAAGTTGTACAGATAAGTTAGCTTATATCCTGAAGTTCTCGGATTCATATCCGAATTAATATCGATATGATGTGAACAACTCGTTACGTGTCTGTGGTGGTAACCTATGAAATGTAGTAGGAGGTATATTATTCTTTATATTTAATCTTATTTAAATGATCTCCAAATATTTTATTGGGGCCCTGGTGGCGTATTGTAAGTGTCCATACGATAGTTGTGGGTTCTATTCAATTCGGAGAAAACGATTTCTTCTATATAGCATTATTATTTCTTTGAAATAAAACGATAAAAAAATAATAATATTCTTAATAAACATAATTTTCGAATTTTGTCGGCCAAAGCGCGCCGTTTGTCATATTTATTTGTGAAAAAATAAATAAGCAAGTTATGACAAAGAATGAGATATTTCTCTATTTTCTTCTTTCTGTAAAAGTAGGAAAATAGAAATGCGTAAAGAAATTTGGATACGCCTATTTATATATTAAAATATATTTTAACGACACTACCAACATTATGTTGTCAGTTGCATAATGTAATTTGCGGCAGCGGCGAAGGGATTAGTGTCAAATAAATTATATTACTGTAGTTCGAACAGATTATTAATTTACTTAAGCCTTACTTATTATATATGTATATGATAAGTGTTGTAAAGTATTTCCGTTCAAAGAAATTCGATAGCTCTTATAGAAAAAAAATCAGCATCACGCTGTATGTCGCACGCAGCAAGGTAGGCCGAGGGGACTTAGTGTTAAGACACCCCGTTTCCCACTTTCTGCCGAATTCTGGAGGCATTATGTGTTGAATGGTAGAACTTAACACCGCGCTTGGCCTTGACAACAAAGCGAAGTAATGGAAATATAAACTTAAATGAATATTTCATTTCCTCGAGTGGGGATCGAACCCACAACCGCCAAGTTACAGTCACACCCTTGAGCCGCTGCGCCACGACAGCCTCTAAAGAAAGCTCTAATAGAAAAACATAATTATCACCGCGATAGATAAAGATTTTCACAGAGCGGGAAATGAAGATATTTAATTTCCTTGAGTAGGGTG
This sequence comes from Heliconius burneyi, assembly GCA_018247715.1. Classification (NCBI taxonomy): domain Eukaryota; kingdom Metazoa; phylum Arthropoda; class Insecta; order Lepidoptera; family Nymphalidae; genus Heliconius; species Heliconius burneyi. Next base: position 10,266 of record DWGR01005508.1, read on the forward strand.
CGAACCTACCACCATCGCACTCAGAACCAGAAACTATACAGAACATGTAAATATTTATTATA
>DWGR01005509.1:0-10326 GCA_018247715.1 Heliconius burneyi
CAAGATTTACAGTTCAATAGGGTTCCACTAGTACTACTATAATGGTACTTATCCTACCATCTCTGGACGTATGCCTCTCAGATTTTCATCTTGACGTAGGCCAGTGATGTTTTGTAGATAGTGTGGCAATTTTGGCATGTTCGTCTGTTTTTTATTTTCCTGTTAATAAAATTTTATCTCTTGCTTATAGAAATAATATGTACCTATTCCTGTGACATTTTTTAAGTGTCCCGTGTGACTTTTTATATTTTTCGGAAGTTAGTTTACAAAATGTTTTGCTTAAATTGATATCTTCTTAAAAATCTAGATTTATTTCATTTTGATAGGCTTTAATTAATCAAACCTAACCTTATTAAATAAAGCCTAGAAATATATTGCCGGCCACAACTTATAACATTGACTGGTGCTCTCAAGCTTTCTTGAAACCAAAGAAATTTCTAATTAAATCTTACATTCGTTTATTACATATATACCACACCATAATTTGTGATCGTACAATAAAGCTTATAATAATATATAATAAAAACTATGTAGAGGTACAAGCGTGCGACTGTAAACGCGATCGTGGGTTCATATGAAAAATAAACATTTTGTGTAAACTGTTTTCCATAAAATATGTAACTATCGTTTCAGTAAAATAAACAAGGAACACATTTCATTTCGTTAAGTTTATTCAGTTATTAAGTAACGTCATATTTAAGCATACAAATTATTAGCACAAAATTGCAGATCTGTATCTATCTCTTACATTTTTGAAATACATATCTAATAAACCTGACCTCAGAATTGAATTAGAAATATTTAAATTTTATTCCTTGTAAAAATTTTATACCACTTTTGCAACAAGTCATATAAAAGCTCAAGTAAGTTTTATTCAGTACACTTGTATTTCAATACTCAATATAACAACAACTACAATGACCGCCAAGGTAAATTTCAAATTCTTAATAGATATAATAATTTTTCATTTCTATTAAAATTTTATGTGTGTGTAATTATAAAAATGTTTCAACTTGCTACAGATTATGATCGTCCTTGCCCTGGCAGCTGTTGCCTCTGCCCTACCCGTGCTGGAGTACGAAACGCCCGCCAACTACGAATTTCAATACTCGGTACATGACAACCAAAGTGGTGACATAAAGCAACAGCAAGAGGCTCGCGCTGGAGACGCCGTCCACGGCTCCTACTCGCTTGTGCAACCTGATGGAGTCCACCGCATCGTGGACTACAGCGCTGACAAGGAAAGCGGATTCAATGCTATCGTTCGTTATGAAGGCAAGCCCATTGTATCTGCTCCCGCTAAGATCGCCTATGCTCCCGTCGCCAAGCTCGCCTACGCCGCTCCTGTCGCCAAGGTAGCCTACTCTGCCCCCGTTGTCTACTCCGCCCCCGTCACCTACGCCTCTCCCCTCGCACACGTCAGCTACTCATCCCCCATCATCTCCTACCAACACTAGACCCATATAGCTTTTATTTCTCTAAAGTTATTTATATGATATGAATTGTTACAAATAAATTATTTGTTATAGTGATATAACATTGTTTTATTAAAGACTTCTTAATTATTTATTTGTTACTTATTTAAGCATAGTTATTTTTACGTAAAATGTTCCAAACAAAAATGTAAGAATTTACCAATCCAATTATATATGAATCCATATAAACACATTGCATACATCATATACCTAAACTTAAGTACTTAAGCTTCACATTAGCGCAATAGGTAGAGTGAATTCTGTGACGAGTGTAGACGAACACTGCACTTTTACCCCACTTGATTCTATTATGTGCTAGCATTACAAAGCTTTAGTAAATGAATAATCTGTTATTAATACAAAACTTATATTGGTATCGTAAAACTCGTGTCACGTGGGGCAATAGCAAAGTAAGTTTTAACAGTAACATAAAACATTTTTTTAAATACTATGACAAAGATATAAATAAAATGATGGGTGATTATTATTTCCAAGCTAGTTGTTGTTACTAGAATTCGAACTTATGTCCGTCGTAACTGCCTTTAGTACCATTTTTCTTAAATTATCAATTTTATATCACAAAAAAAGGTACCACCTTTCGCTTTATCTTTAGCGGGCGGAGTTATGTGTAAACAAATAAACAAACAATTTCAATCTAGCCTCGCTATGCTACTTGTTGACGTTATATTTATTTAAATAAAAATATAGAATGTTATTAAATTACTTTTGAAAATGTTGTTAAAAATACCTATTTTATTCTGTTCAAAGGAGGTAAAAAACAGCTTTACGCTTTTTCCCGCATATCGTGGTAGGCTTACTGTTGGGATATTCCGTTTTTCATATTTCGCCTAATTTTTCAGACATTCATTCGGCATTAAGTGTTGAGTGGCGGAGGAATTCAATGCTTCGCTTTGCCTCGAAAAAATGAAAATATAAATAAATTATTCATTTCCTCGAGTGGGGTCGAATCCAAATCTTATCGAATTTAGGCACATTTTGTCCCCTGCGCCATGACTGGTCTCTGGTGGCGAATAGATATGGCCTCTGGTGACGAATAGCACTAGGTTCCCTCTGCATACCCTGCTGTGTGTGGGATAAAGCATCAAGCTGATTATATTTTATTTAGACATTCCATAATGCATGGAGAAACTCAACGCGCACGAGAGTGAGGAAATAAACTGAATTCCCTCGAGTGGAAATCAAACCCACAAGTGAGAAAGTCAAACGTAGTGCCATGTGCACTAAGCCGGCCTCTGAAGGACCAATTTGTGTTTCAATTAATACGTTATTTGGTGGGTCATGATAAATCTATATTTATCAGACCGATTTTGGTGTTTTTTTTATTATACTTTATACTATTAGTTCTTGGTAACATATAGGCAATAATTTATTTTAAAGGTTGGGACATTTGATTTGAAACCATGGCAGCTCCTCTAATCTATAAGAGACATATGTTTATTACTAAGAATGTATACTATACAATATAATGAACATAATTTTTTTTTATTGTTGACATAAAAATACTGATCGAGTGTGAATTAATACATGCGTGATTCCTTATTAATTTCATGATTCAGCAGAAAATACATTAAAAAAAATTACAAGTTTAATAAATAATATTTGCAGGAGCATGCACATTTTTTTTTTAAATAAATTAAATACAAATAATAAGTAGAAGTTTGCAATTTTTTCTTAATATAAAATGGCTAATTCAAGGAAAAAGGATACTAGGACAACATTTAATATAAAAATAAGTGGTCAAATAAGTAATGAATAAATTAAATCAGCAAACTTCAATCCTCATACAGCAGGGTAAGCAGAAGGAAACTAGTGTTAAGACACTCCGTTCCCCACTTTCTGAAGAATTCTAGAGCGAAGAAATAGAAATATAAACGTAAATAAATATTTCACTTCCTCGAGTGGGGATCGAACCCACAACCGTCGCGTTACAGTCACACCCTTGTGCCGCTCAGCCACCACGGCCCCAATAAATAAATAAGTAATTTTAAAATTAAATAAAACAATTCCGTATATCTATAACAAATAATTTATTTGTAACAATTCATATCGTTAAAATAACTTTAGAGAAATAAAAGCTATATGGGTCTAGTGTTGGTAGGAGATGACGGGGGATGAGTAGCTGACGTGTGCGAGGGGAGAGGCGTAGGCGACGGGGGCGGAGTAGACAACGGGGGCAGAGTAGGCTACCTTGGCGACAGGAGCGGCGTAGGCGAGCTTGGCGACGGGAGCGTAGGCGATCTTCGCGGGAGCAGATACAATGGGCTTGCCTTCATAACGAACGATAGCATTGAATCCGCTTTCCTTGTCAGCGCTGTAGTCCACGATGCGGTGGACTCCATCGGGCTGCACAAGCGAGTAGGAGCCGTGGACGGCGTCTCCAGCGCGAGCCTCTTGCTGTTGCTTTATGTCACCACTTTGGTTGTCATGTACCGAGTATTGAAATTCGTAGTTGGCGGGCGCTTCGTACTCCAGCACGGGTAGGGCAGAGGCAACAGCTGCCAGGGCAAGGACGATCACAATCTGTAGCAAGTTGAAATATTTGTTATTACACATACATAAAATTTTAATAGAAATGAAAAATTATTATATCTATTAAGAATTTGAAATTTACCTTGGCGGTCATTGTAGTTGTTGTTATAGTGAGTATTGAAATACAAGTGTACTGAATAAAATTTACTTGGGCTTTTATATGACTTGTTGCGAAAGTGGTGCAAAATTTTTACAAGGAGTAAAATTTAAATATTTCTAATTTAATTCACATTTCTGAGGTCAAGGTCATTAGATATATATTTCAGAAATGTATGACGTACATATATAGGTACAAAAAACCTTCGCCTTGTAATTAGGTGGAATATGATCCTTGTTTAATCGATATTTAAATTCCTTAAATATTTACACGAGCGACTAAATAAAAATATTTAATATCTCATTCCTTGAGATTCGAGCCCACAGTTGTCCCGTTTACTTTCGAACCCTTGTGCCCCTGCGTCACAATGGCGTCAATTTTTATATCTAATTTTTAAATTATGTGTTTTGTGCTACTTTCTATCTATTATTAAAATGTTAATAGAGACTTTATATGTATAATGTACATGCAGTAGAAATTCGATTACCCGAACCCCAGTTTTACAGATTCCCGATTATCCGGATTATCAACCTCGATAATTATTTTATACAACCTACTACAATGAAATCTAATAAAATCTATATGTAAGTAATTTATATATGTATGAATCAATGATGGAAAAAGTTTATACATAAATTTTTTAATAAACGTTGATTTTCGTTGATATGTACTTGTTGCTATTAATAGACACATTACAATTTTGTGCTACATATGTACAAAACCAGTTTTTCTTTATACATTCGATTATACGGATTTTTGATTATTCGGTTGACTAACGACAGGAATTAGTCCGGTTAATTAAGATTTTTACTATATATGTTATAGGGAGAAGATGGTAATGTGGCCCCCATTTTGTTTTTGAGGTCCAGTACGAAAAGTAAAAGTAATTCAAATCTAAACAATACATCACCGGTTTTGATCTTGAATCATTGTTATAGTTAATTTATTTATCTATATATGACATACTGTGAAAAAAAATTCAATAGACGATTCTTCTTCTTCTTTTTATAGAGACTCTCCAGCTAGTAAAGGTTGGCACTCAATTTCGCATATTTAGTTCTGTCCCTGATCATATGAAGTAAAGGTATCTATGGCGCTTTTAATTCCCGTCCATTCTTTGATGTTGCTAAGCCATGACTTTGTTCTACCGCCGGTTTTCCTTTCCTCAGAAACTTTTCCCATTATTATGGTAGAGTTTGTGTCGATCGTGTCTACATACATGTCCTAAGTATTTACCTTTTTGATATTTAACATTTTCGTTTTGCAAAAGCTTGCAGTTTTGGTCAACGTGGGTAGTACTCCGTCATAAGATATTTCCAAGAAGTCCTCAAAACCCGTCTATATGCCCACATTTTTGAAGTGTCTTTTATGTGTTAATAGCTTCCATATGTTTTCTAAGATCATTCATTCTCCCAGATAGAAATATACTTTTAGATGGCGCTACATCTGGCCCTTTAACTTTCAAGTTAGTAAGTACGCATACTATCTTAACTACATATTTGTCTAATCATTCTCAAAATTTCAGCTTTGCTACAATGACGTAGGTCTGAGGTCTGGGATCTTAGGCCAATATAAAATTTTAAATATTATGCATATTTCCTCTAAAAATTCTGTAGGAGAATGTTCATTAAACATAACACTTTCCTAAAGTAACCCTGGGTATTACCAAAACAGGGCAATATATGTAAGTGATTGAAATATAATTACCATTCATCATTTGTAAATACATTAAATATTTATTTACATTATTTTGTAATGGTTTTATATTGATATTCGCAATAGGTATTAGAAAAGAAACACAAGTTCAGTTAAAGCCGAGGTGTTTGATTTCGTTACAATCTGTAGGTGATTTAATCAATAAATTTTTATCGAAGTATATGTTAGCTATACGTTCATATGTAAGGTGTGTAGAACCTTACATATGCACATACAAACGCATAAGGAATTCAAAGACATAAAATAATAAATATGAATTTATTTGCATCTACTATTATCACATTTTATAAATAAATAAACTATAACAATGATTTCTAGATCTTCACTTAATGTTGGTAGGAGATGACGGGGGATGAGTAGCTGACGTGCGCAAGGGGAGCGGCGTAGGCGACGGGAGCGTAGGCGATTTTAGCGGGAGCGGATACGATGGGCTTGCCTTCGTAACGAACGATGGCGTTGAATCCGTTCACCTTGTCAGCGCTGTAGTCCACAATGCGGTGGACTCCATCAGGTTGCACGAGCGAGTAGGAACCGTGGACGGCATCTCCAGCGCGGGCCTCTTGCTGTTGCTTTACATCACCGCTTTGGTTGTCATGTACAGAGTATTGGAATTCGTAGTTGGCGGGTGCTTCGGGCTCGGCGTACTGCAGTACGGGCAGAGCGGAGACTGCCGCGGCCAGGGCGAGGACGAAAATGATCTGTGACAAATTAAAATATTTTATCATTACAGTTACATTAAATTATGTTATTACCCATTATATAATGGTATTTCAAGATTTTATATTCACATGTGTGAATAGAATAGGATCACCCAATAGGTGGTGTCGTAAGAGGCGACTAAAGTACGAGTGGGAGAGTCACGCCGCCAGCAATGGTGACACGAATGGGCAGACTCGACTGGATAATTACCAACCCCGGCATTTAAAACCAGTGTGAAGTAGTGGCTTTATGCCACTGCGTTTCGCATTAGGTAATGCCGGGCTCCGGGGCCCAGCCACCCCAAAAGCTGGCAACGCACCAGTAGCTGCTCTGGTGTAACGCGGTGTCGTGGGCGGCGGTGATCACTTACTATCAGGTGACCCGTACGCTCGTTTGCACTGCATTTACCATAAAAAAAATGTAAAAATATTTATTCACCTTTGCGGACATTTTAGTTGTTGTTGTTGTTGTATTGAGAATTGTAATTACAAGTGTACTGCGAATTATTTTACTTCAGCTTTTATACGTCTGTCGTATCATATGTCGCAAGTGAGACTTTCTCGGCTGCAAAATATTTTTTTAAACAAGAAATGATTTGAAATATTTCTAGTTCAACATACATATATTTTAGAGGTCAAGTTTATCTGACAGGTAATGTTATTAATAAGTAATATGTTTATAATAACTTTATTACAATAGTTTCTACGCCCATTAAGAAGTTTGTATATGTATGGTTTTTGATTATTAATAAATATTTCTATCCAGAAACATTTGTATCTGGAAGATTCCTTCTTTAATGCAGATTTTACTCCAAGCTAAATCGAGAATAAAAAATTGCGAAACCTATCTGTATAAAGGATTATAATAGGTAAGATCCATGTTTGAAAATATTTTAATAAAATTTATACCGATTCGTAAATCCTAGCTTAGTATAAAACATTTGGCAGGTAATGTATCTTAATCGCTCAGCCATGTTGTCATAACACAATTTATTGTTAATACTTAAGATAACATTATACGCTTCTAAAAGCATTTCTGAAAACGTTTAAGTAATTTGTAGAATTTTTATTAAAAAATTTATTTTAGCTGCTGCAAGCCTTATATATGTTACATTTGTACAAAGTAAATTTTAAAGTTTTGTTTAATTCATAAATAATTTGTAAATGTATTTTTGAAATTTACTTTAAGTTTGATATATGACGAATTTTCTATTAATAAACATTGTTTAATATTTTCTTGTTGCACTTGTAAGTTTGTTTTTTAATTTACGCAAAATGATTGTTGGTTCAGTTCTTAAACAGGTGTCAGGTCACAACACATACTACGTCAAGGACATGCGCAAATTACATTTCTCTATTCTAAGCAATTTAATATCTTTATTGTAAATCTACATATTAAACTAACGATACTATATAAGACATTACATGTGAAATGATATAACTCATCGCCGTCCTTTGTCTTGTTGCCAGAGAGTGAACAAAAAACCTTATTCCCCCGAGGTAAAATCGAACCCACAATAATCGCGTTTGGTTTGGACACATTTATGATATTGATCTTTATTAATTTATTATCATATATACTCATTAAATTTACATAATTATTTCTTGATCTTTTACTTTGTGTATTTTGACAACATGGTGGTGCGGTCAAGATACGTGACATAATGTAGATTTTTCCACCTGTCACATGTCTTATACTAGGCCAAAATCTACGAATAGGTATAATTTAAATTTAAACATCCTTTAAAAGTGAAACGTACCTATTACAATCGCTTACACACAATGTAGTCAGGCAGTCTTTATATGTACCACCTATGTAAGCCGTGTGTTCCCGGCTTAGAATAGGATCACCCTGGTACTGGTGGTGTCGTAAGAGGCGACTAAAGTACGAGTGGGAGAGTCACGTTGCCAGCAATGGCGACACGCATGGGCAGACTCGACCGGATCATTACCACCCCCGGCACTTAAAACCGGCGTGAAGTAGTGGCTTTATGCCACTGCGTTTCGCATTAGGTAATGCCGGGCTCCGGCGCCCAACCACCTCAAAAGCTAGCAACGCACCAGTAGCTCCTCTGGTGTTACATGGTGTCGTGGGCGGCGGTGATCACTTACTATCAGGTGACCCGTACGCTCGTTTGCCATGCTTTTTCCATAAAAAAAATATTTGTCTGTGATTTGTCATTTGGGAACCTTGGATACGTACCTACAGCGTGTGTAAATGTTGATAACGAAAATATAGGGCGTATTGCCTAGAACTGAGTCTCACATGCTGTCCCTAATCTGGGGCACAATGGAAATTCCATAACGGATTCGTGATATTAAAATTAAAAACATAATATTATTTAAAGTTTTCGCTTCCAAAAAGCTAATAAATTTTTTATGGGTCTCAGTATACGTGTATATAATAAAAAACCGCAGTGTATTCTAAGTTTGCCTCTACCACTTAAAGTATCTGTCAAGAAATTACTAACAAGTAAAGCTTATTACACTCTTCAACAATATTTAGAGGATAAACATTTATGGAACTAATGTCTCTTGTATATCATGCAGGATAGCTGCCAGCTAATGTAACAATTAAATTATACCATTGACTTTGAAAAGAGCAACTGTTGAGTTTCTGCCGGCTCTTCTCAGCAGAACTGTATATTCAATCAACGATTCAAAAGTGCTTATATTAGTAGGTATATTTGAATAAAGAATATTTTGAATTTGAATTTAATTAATTAGTTACTTCGGCAAATTCTATGCCAAATAATAATTTAGCAAGTAACCAATCGGTTGTGATTTTTATTTCTCTTCCATACATTATAAGTTATCTCATTACAAAATGTAATTGTACATATGCGAGTAATTTGTGGACAAACATACTCGAAATTCGTTTGACTTTAGAATCATCAAAATTGGTCAATGCATTTAGTTACTCTCTACAACTTCCGTTCCCTAATTTCTGCCGTATTCATAGTCTCGTTACCATAGCCAGGAAATGGAAATATTATATATTTCATTCGAGTGAGAATCGAAACCAAAACTTTTTTTATGGAAAAAGGACAAGGCAAACGAGCGTTCGGGTCACCTAAAGGTAAGTGATCACCGCCGCCCACGACCACATGCAACACCAGAGGAGCTACAGGTGCGTTGTCCGCCTTTAAGGTGGAGGTAGACGCGCTTTTTGAAGGTACCCATATCATAGCTGGCAGGGCGGAGGACATATCGACCTGAAAATATTGCCGCGGGTTGACCATTCCACAGTTCAGTGGCGCGTGGAAGGAAATTTCTACGAAACCGCACATTAGTAGTGGATGATATTTAAGCTTGTGACTAACTGTGCGGTTGGAAAATTCGGCGGCAGGTAAAAATAGAGAAAAGTAGTTTACAAAACATTTCGAGAGTGACTCATAAATTTAAGTAAAGTTTTTTTAAATTTACTTTCTTTCCGCAATAGATCTTTATTTAACAAGAGAAATAGGTACTTTATTTTTTATGTCTATAGTCAACATAAAGGATGGATGTACCGCTGCGTATATACGTATTTCATGCTATTAGTACATATAATATAAATATAAGGAATATAAAGACATAAAAAATATTTATGTAAATATTTAATCGCAACAACTGTTATCACATTTCGTAAATAAATTAATTAAGTTCAACAAGAATGTCCCTTATAGCTATTGACTTAGTGTTGGTAAGAGATGACGGGGGATGAGTAGCTGACGTGCGCGAGGGGAGCGGCGTAGGCCACTTTGGCGACAGGGGCGGCGTAAGCGACGGGGGCAGAGTAGGCCACCTT
>DWGR01005510.1:0-10324 GCA_018247715.1 Heliconius burneyi
TTTGTGGCTTTTACAGCGACACCGGTTGGTTAGGGAAGAGGGTGCTCATTCCCTGAAGAATAAACAGGCACTGAATGGCTGCCTGTGAGAATAAGGTCAAAAGCTAAAGGGGCGCCCCCTGGCGGGGAGAAAATTTAGCAATAATACAACTAATGCCGTTCTATAGATATTACGGATGCCCGATATTAGAAGAACATCGATGTCAACATAGAAGTTAAAGCATCGGTATTCGATAAAAAACGAAAGAAAAACATCGATGTTAGCCAACATCAATGCCAGCTTACCTCGATATTTTAATTGCTCATTTCAGCATTAGTAAATAAAAAAAATTGATTCACTCAGTCAAAAGTTATGAGGTAATAAACATAAAAAAATAAACAGTCGAATTGATAACCTCATTTTCTTACAGAAGTTGGTTAAAAACCGGACAAGCATGAGTCGAGCTATCCCACCGAGGGTTCCCTACAAAAATTTTAGGTCTTGCGCTTTCTCTGAAATTCAAACTTAGCTAAGCCAGAGCCCTTTCATTTGATACCTCACTTGGGCTTAAGGCTATTAGTTCTTAGGATTTAACCACAACTGTATAGTTTTCAGATTTTTTAATGAATTAGTACTTTATGTAGATGCTAACTGCCAAATTTCATAATTCTAGGTCAACTGAAAGTATCTTATTAATTTCTATTCCCTTTTTAGTGTCAAAATACGCGTTTTTTGCAATATAATTTCTGTTTAAGTCTTCACTTAAAAGTAGAATATGTTAAAATATATTTTTTTTAAGATATAATAGAGCGTAGATACGTATATATACATACCACTCAGAAGTGGTTTGAATTTCAACTCGATATCTCCAAGCGTTATGATATATAAATGCTATAGATATGATAAATGCTATTGACAGATAGACAGACAAACAGATGGATGGACAAGAAAATGATCTTATATGGGTTCCGTTTTTCCTTTAAAGGTACGGAACCCCCGAACACACGACATTTTAATTAAATAAAAAGCAAAAATTTATTGAAAATTTAAAACATTAGGGTGTAAAATACATTGTTGTTGTTGTTGTTCTTTATTTATGGCGTTCCGAGCGTGCCAGACCAGCACTAATCACTTCGCCAATGTTACGTTTACGTTTGTCACGACTATTTACACATAATAAAGGGTTAATAATAAGTTTTTTTTTTGTGAAATACATTATGTCTCAATATTTTTTGACGTGACGTGTATGTAAAAATAATAATTTTGAAAGCACGTGTACGAGTTTAAATATCGATTGTGTATACCTGCTGACATCGATGCATCGATGTTTTATTTAATTAATACAACAACGATGTTGAAACTTCGATATTTTAACGTTAACACCGATGTTCATCAAAAATCGATGATCATTGGGCATCCGTCATAGATATTAATATATTATCTGTGATTTTCTTACTTGACGCATCGTGGGACGCTTTTATTCGCGCTGTATAATTTATTTTTCTATTGTTTCTCTATATTGTATAGAGTACGTTGCTATCTTTTCAATATTAAACAACATTACGGTCATACAAATTTATCTATCTTTTTATTTCACGCAATGTCAGGTATTGCAAGTGCACGTTTAGCTGAAGAAAGAAAAGCCTGGCGGAAGGACCATCCTTTTGTAAGTGGCTGTGTGATAGCTATGAAAAATAAAATTAATTTCTACAAGTAAATAAAACATTCGTATTTTTAGGGTTTCGTGGCCAGACCAATGAAAAATCCCGATGGCTCCTTAAATCTGATGACTTGGGAATGTGCGATTCCTGGCAAAAAAGGAGTTAGTATGGAGTTCAATTACTCACTTATTATTCTAGAAGTTTTAGAAATACATATTTTTTTGCGTGATCTAAATTTATAAAAAGCTTTATATTACAGTTAGTAAAAATAGCCTGTCAATAAACTATTCAGTTATTTGAAAATATCAAAAGAAAAAATCTTATAATTTTTTTTAAATAATTTTGTTTTTAATTAGTTGTATATAATATGTGAAATGAATTAATTAATAAATTTATTAATTAAAGCAATTAATAAATTTATTCTATTAATTTGATTTTGAAAACTTTCAATACAAAAATGTAAATGAATAATGTATTTCAATTTAATGTAATTGTTATATTAAGCAATAAATTTAAAAAATTCTAGACACCATGGGAAGGAGGTCTGTACAAATTAAGAATGATTTTCAAAGATGACTACCCATCAAGCCCACCAAAGTGCAAGTTTGAACCACCACTATTCCATCCCAATGTGTACCCATCTGGCACAGTATGCTTGTCGTTACTTGATGAAGAAAAAGATTGGCGTCCAGCAATCACTATTAAACAAATTCTACTTGGTATTCAGGATCTGCTAAATGAACCCAACGTAAAAGACCCTGCACAAGCTGAAGCTTACACAATTTACTGGTATGATGTTTGTATTGTAATTATTTTTGCATTTGGTCCAGGGACATAATGAAGCTCTGAATCTATGGGAATCCCAAAATAAAAAACTACTTAGCTTCACACATTTCACACATTAAACTTTTATCTCTTTATTTACAGCCAAAATCGATTAGAGTATGACAAAAGAGTCAGGGCACAGGCACGAGCTATGGCAGCAACAGAGTGAAAAAAGTGCATTCCTGATATAAATGTGAATGTAGAGATCATCTATGTAGCAAAAGGCAATTTTATTTTGTGTACAGTCATATTGGCATTTTACAAATCATTAATTTAGTAACAGTCTTGCTACAGAGTTGATCTACCAAGAAGATTAAAGTTTAAGTAAGGTTTTACAATCTAATGTCATAAAAGATAGTGAATTAACAAAACAAACTTTAAAAAATTGCTTAGTTAATATACCACTTACATTAGTTAAAGATATGGAGCATTTGTATTACAGGTTAAGTTATAGGTCTTAACTTATTAAACATGCTTGAAAATCTCTGATCAACGCTAATTTAATTTAAGAAAATTTTAATGTGTGTTGTTAACTCTCAAGTCGTCTCATGTGTAAACTTTTCCAGTTCATTTTTATTAGTTTGATAGTTAGGTATGATTAATTGTATTTTTATTATGTTAAAGACAGGAAAACGACATTTTAATTTCAAACTATTTTTGTATTTTTATGTTAGATCTATTCACAATAAACAATGAAATATACTGTTTAACGCTTTTTTGGTTATCTTATCCATAAGTATATATATATATATATATTGTATTATTTTTTTTAGTTAGTCTTAATAATGAAGTAGTAGGTAATAGCTTACCATTTCTACTTTAATAAATACCCATAACTTTTCATTTTGAATGTAATTTTGTGAATTTATATAGGCTGTTTTACTTCCACTTTTCTGAGGCACTTAACAGCATCTTATGTGGTTGTGTGTGCTTGTGATGGCTTGGCAAACTACAATGTCCAATGCCTCACAAACTCCAATGCCAAATGTGTAAACACCTCCCAAGTGTTCAAAAACCTACACTGTTGCAGATCAGCGACAAGCTTTGGTTGGTGTTTCTGGAAGCTCTGTAGACCTTCACAACATGCCTATTTATATATATTTTTTATTTTCAATGTATTAATTATATTATGTTATAGGGCCAGTCTTAGTGCAGAGTCTCAAAGTGTGACTGTAAACACGACTGGTTGTGGGTTCTATCCCCACTCGAGGAAATGAAATATTAATTTAATTTTTTCGTATTGGTGTCGAGACAAAGTGCGGCGTTGAATTCCGCCATTAATTCGGAGAAAGTGGGGAACAGAATGTCTTAACACTAGGTTCCTTCTGCCCAGGAGCGGCTTAACCTATAGTGCAGTGTTTGCAATGGCACACGGGCGCCACGGCTAAGAGCATCGGCTTTGACGATCATGGTACAACAATGATATGACAGAAGCGGCCAAACAGCGCGGTGGCGGCAGTTATGTAACTATTGCCATACTGTAAGCTATACTTACTTATAAAATAGCTTGTTGGAATATGAAAAAACTAGGCCTATTGGGCGCCAGGGTTTCATTACACACGGGTGCTACACGAGCTAGAGCCACCCCTGCCTCTGCCTACCCTGCGGTGTGCGGGATACAGCGTGAACCCGATTATCATGGTTATTTGTATTATGTTAAAAATAATCTAATCATTTGGGCTGTAGGGCTTGCCGAAAAAAATTATATACTTATATAAATTACCTATTCTAGAAAGACAATTCTTCACATGACATGAAACGCAATTGGGTAATAATTTTAGACTATTTCAATGTTATATGCATATAATTATAATACGAATGCACTAGAAATATAACGAAAATAGGGATATCTAGAAAATTTATATGTTTTACTTTTTGTAACGCAAAGAACAATTGATAGAATTTTTTTACCCATTGCTAAATTTTATATAAATGTTTTAGACATTAAACATTTCAAAGTTGTATTGAAAACAAAAATACAGTGTTTTGTGTAATGTTTTTAGAGAATTTGTATCTACGCCGGTTTATGAACAATTTTCATATAGAATTATATAATTATTATTAATTATATAATAAATCATTAAAATGCTGGTTATTAAATCATAAAATCTTAATAAATAAACCAAAAAAAAAATTGTGTAAGGCGCTTTAAGCGCGTTCCGGCTTTTTAGTAGTGCTAGGCTTAATTAATATAATTCAGAATGAAGGGATTAATTTATTTAGACGTCTTGTATTGCCATATTGTTGAAATAATGATACAAATTACTGGCTGTCAAAATCAAACAATCCCAGTCCGATCGAAGGCTGTAGGCCGAGGTTCGAGCCCCGCTAGGGGGCGCCCCTATAGCTTTTGATTTTATTTACACAGGCAGCCATCCAGTGCCTAATTATTCCTCAGGGAAAGAGTACCCTCTTCCCTAGCCAACCGGTGTCGCTGTAGAAGCCAATAAGGCTAACAGCATTAATGTCAAATTCGAAAAAAAAAAAAATCGAACAAGTTGAAGTTTGACATTGACATTAAATTCAAACATTAACCTAACATTTCATACTTATTGTCAATACAATAATAGATAGATGTTTCTTGAATAATAGTAAATACAAATAACCGGTAGCTTCTTTATTAGGAAAAAATTAAAATTAGCTTTTCTAATTAAACTGTGTAGTTTAAAATGGCAGATGAAGAACAAGACCCTAAAGAGTATCGGTGGGAAACTGGCTACGAAAAAACTTGGTATGTTAAAATAAATTCAAATAAAAAAAATAATAATTAAAAAGCAAAAGTCCACTCTGGATATACCTATTAAATTCCATTTCGTGTTCTCCTTGTAGGGAGGCTATTAAAGAAGATGAAGATGGCTTGGTTGAGGGACTGGTGGCCGAATTCGCGCAAAAGGCTGCTCGTAAGGCTGCTGCTCTACGACGAGGCCCTGTTCGACTCGGCATGATGCGTCATTTGGTAGTGGCTATTGATTGTTCAGATCCTATGAATTGCCAAGATTTAAAGCCTACAAGATTTTTATGTACTCTAAAGGTTTGTTGTGTATCTTAACATTCACTCATGATATTATGAGATTTATTTTATACTAGCCGACCTGGGTGGTTTCGCCCGCTTGAACTATATGAATATTTTTTTTTTATGGGAAAAGGACAAGGTAAACAAGCGTTCGGGTCACCTGAAGGTAAGTGATCACTGCCGCCTACTACCTCGTGTAATACCAAAGGAGCTACAGATTCGTTGCCGCCCTTTAAGGTTGAGATAGACGCGCTTTTTGAAGGTACCCATGTCATATCAACCTGGAAACACTGCTGCGGGGAGGCCTTTCCACAATTATGTGGCGCGTGGAAGGAAATTCCTACGAAACCTCACAGTAGTGGAGTGCCACATATCCAGGTGGTGTGGATGATATTTAACTTTGTGACGTATTGTGCGGTTAGAAAATTCGGCGGCAGGTAACAAGTCAAACAGTTCCTCAGAACACTCCCTATGATAAATAAGCGATAGAGAATGCAAAGTGAGGAGACGTCTCTACGCAAAGCCAAAGTGTCAATCCTTTCTCAGCTCATTGGATCCCTAATGATTAGAACATCACTATGTAGTATCCGATCAAATGGGTCAAGCCAATACTGGGGTGCACCAGCCCAGAGATGAGAACAGTACTCCATATGAGGCCGAACCTGGGCCCTATTTAGGGCCAAATGGTGTTTTGGCGTGAAGTATCGTCTCGCTCTGTTGATGACCTCCAGTTTCTTCGAGGCCAACTCGGCCTTGCTTTCCAGGTGATCGCGACACTGGCAGTCATTCGAAACATTAAGGCCCAATATGCTGATACTGGGCGCGGCTGTAAGAGGGGTGGTCTAAAAGACTGGCGATACGATAAATGGGGTTTTCTTAGTGGTAAACGTGCAGTCTTCAGGGGGTTAAATTTAACAAAGTTCCTTTCACCCCATGAAAAGACATTCTCGAGGGATGCCTCAACAGAAGACACAAGTTTATTTCGGCACTGTTCGGCATTTTCCCGAGAAAGACTTGCGCGGCCGGAGTAAACAGCGTCCACCGTGCTATCAAACGCATAACAATGAATGCTAGAATCCTCTAACATGTCATTGATATGTAGAAGAAGCAGCGTAGGGGACAGCACGCAGCCTTGGGGAACGCCAGCGTTCACGGGCATAAGTTTGGAGCAGAAGCCGTCGATAGCGACGGTGGGATAGGTAAGCCAGAAGATCACCGGTTGAGCGACCATAGCGGAAGCCATATTGATGGTCATTAATCAATCGGCGATCCTCTAGATAAACCAAGAGCTGGTTTATCTAGAGGATTATTGATGATGCTATCCATGATCTTTGAGAGTAGGGAGGTGATGGCAATAGGCCTGTAGTTAAATGGATCGGAAGCATCGCCTTTCTTGAGGCTCGGGTGGTAAGAGCGCTCTACCATGAATCTGGGACTACGCTGACTGAGTAAGAGTGCCGAAACAAACGCGTTAGCACCGGTGTCAGCTCAAGAACACAAGAACGGAGCACTAAGGGAGAGATGGCATCTGGTCCGCTCGACTTGTGGATGTCCAGAGAGGACAGAGCTAGCCTAACAGCTGTTTGGTTGAATTTAACCTCAGGCATTGAGCTCTGGCACCGCGGGATGGTCGGCGGCGTCAATCCTTGGTCATCGAAAGTCTAGTTCCAGGCAAAGAGAGTGCCCAGGAAATCGGCTTTCTCTTTTGCCGTGTGGACCAAGATGTCATTTCCCGTGCGTAATAGTGGAAGCGAAGGCTGGCTAAAGTAGCTATGTGCCGCCTTTGAGAGCGCCCAGAACTGATGAGTTCCGGACGGGTAGCTCACAAGCTTCTCGCCGATTTTGGCGATATGCTCGGACCTTGCTTTGGCAATTTGCTACTTAAAGAACCTAAAGGCTCGGTTATACTTCCTTTTTGAGGCTTTCACCTTCGGATCCTTAGTAGCCAGGTCTTCGGCTCAGATATGATATGCCTCGCGTTTGCTTGACGCAGTAAGCTTGCAAGACGTACTAAACCAAGGCTGTGACTTACCACCGATTTGCACTACAGTGCTAGGAATATAAAGTTCCATGCCCTGCAGAACCACGTCGGCAATAGCAGCGGCATAGGTACTAGGATCATTAGAAGAGAAGCAAACCGGCCCCCAGGGATAAGATGAGTAAAATGTACGCATCCCATCCCAATGTGCTGACTTGTAGTGCCAGACGCGGCGAGTTGCGGGTGTTCTGCGATGTTTATGAAATTATTCGATTAAAATAAAGCGATGTTTATAAAATTATTTTTAGTTTCCCCTAAAGTGAATTCTAAAAAACCAATTTATATAAAAATCTTTTCCATACAAACTTTAACCCCTATTTCATCCCTCTAGGGTTAAAATTTTTCAAAATCTTCACTGCAGTCAGTGGGAATATCTCCTTTTTTATATATATTTCTTCATGACACAAAGGGGATAGTTTGAACATATAGTATTTAAAATCAGCTTCATGCTGTATCCTGCAAACAGCGGGGTAGGCAGAGGGAACCTAGTGTTAAGACACTCCATTCCCCACTTTCTATTGAATTCTGGAGGCATTGCATGTTCAATGGCAAAGTGCAATGCCGGGCTTTTTATTTGCCTTGACACTAGAATGAAAAAATGAAAATATAACTGTAAATAAATATTTCAATTTGTCAAGTGGGGATTGAACCCACAACTATTGTGTTACATGACTATAATACCATAGTTGTAGGTACTATCCCCACCTTGTGCCGCTGCACCACTACGGCCGCTTAGTAACACACAACCACCATTATAAATTGTCTTTAATATATTACATATTTAAGTAAATGTATAACTTGTACTTAGTTTAAGTTTAGTTATATTTTATTCCAGTTATTAGAAAAATTTGTTGAAGAATTCTTTGATCAGAACCCATTAAGCCAATTAGGGCTACTTGCAATAAAGAATAAAAGGGCTGAAAAAATTACAGAACTCTCAGGAAATGTTAGGAAGCATATAAAAGCAGTACAAGGGTAACTTTAAAATAGTTTTAATTTATCAATATAATATTTCAAGTAAATTTCTCAATAAAGATATTTTTGTCTCTTATGTAGCCTAGCAACTACTCTACATAGAATTATAGGCATAAGAAAGATAATGGAACCATTATAAACAACTATATGTGGGTAAAAAACTAGTATCCTACGGATTGATAGACTTAATCCAAAACTGGTACCAAAAACCAAACCTTTAGTTTTGGTCGAAACAAAATAGAATATATTATATAGTCTAAGAGAAGAATATGATATATAATATATACCATATATCTGTAATTTTACTTTATTTTTAAGAGCAATATGAACATTTATTCCATTCTCCTTTAAGCCTCTATTTACATGTGTTTAATGTTTATTTTATAAATAAAGTAATAATAAGAAACTAGTTTGCCAAAATAATAAAAATTACAATAAACTTTCAGTTTATCTAACTTAGTATTGACAGGAGAGCCGTCATTGCAAAACACACTAGAACTGGCTGGTAGAATATTGAAACCTCTTCCTGGCCACGCATCAAGAGAACTTTTAGTGTTATTTGGATCCCTCACTACTTGTGATCCCGGAGATATTAATACTACTATACAGGTAAAAAAAATTAATTAGCTTCACACTGTATCCCGCACACAGCAGGGTAGGCAGAGGGAACCTAGTGTAAAGTCACTCCATTCCCCACTTTCGGCCGAATTCTGGAGACATTGTGTGTTGAGTAGCAGAGCTCAACGCCGCACTTTTTGCCTCGACACCAGAGCGAAGAAATGAAAATGTAAACGTAAATAAATATTTCACTTCCTCGAGTAAATGTATAATAATGTTATAATAATCTTTTAAACTTGTTGTTGTCTGCCATTCTAGTAGTGTTCGATTTCGTGGATGATATTGCATGATCCAAAGGATCAAAGTATCAACATTCTGTGGTTTTGATTTTTATCTTGATCCTAGATGCTATATTTATTATAAAAGACGGTAACCCTTGTGTGACATGCCCACTTAACATATGTGATCCCATGAGGGTGAATTTCAATTTTGCATTGGTAAAAAAATGGTATTTTAACGTGGTCACGGGGAGACTCTGTCTCCACGTTAAAATACCCGTACTACTGCACACGTACTACTGCAAAGTGTTCGAAACGTCGGTTTTCCAAAAATGTAATTATCTAAAATATGTATACACGATTAATCCGGTTAAAATAGTTTCAATTAATATGTGTAACAATCGTGAAAATCAACTTCGACGAAAACGATCGTGAACTTATATGCTTTAATTTATACAAACCTTGTCCTGATCATAACGAATAAAATAAAAAAGGAATTATTCGCTTTGGTGAAGTTGTTTGGAAGTGAAATGAATGAATAAAAGCGTTTTAGAGAACTTTGATCTTTTCATTTTCAAATTTGGTTCCAGACATTGAAAAGTGATGGAATAAGATGCTCTGTGATTGGACTGGCAGCTGAAGTGAGAATATGCAAGAAATTATGTCAAGATACTGGGGGAGACTATGGAGTACTTAACATTCTCTAATTTCTTTTTTAGCTTTACTCTGTATCCCGCATATAGCAGGGTAGGCGCACTCTTACAGCCGCGCCCAGTATCAGCATATTGGGCCTTAATGTTTCGAGTGACTGTCAGTATCGCGATCACCTGGAAAGCAAGGCCAAGTTGGCCTCGAAGAAACTGGGGGTCGTCAACAGAGCGAGACGGTACTTTACGCCAAAACACCGTTTGGCCCTATATAGGGCCCAGGTTCGGCCTCACATGGAGTACTGTTCTCATCTCTGGGCTGGTGCACCCCAGTATCAGCTTGACCCATT
>DWGR01005511.1:0-10323 GCA_018247715.1 Heliconius burneyi
TATAGCTTGGCCAACAGATAGTGGACTTGAAGTTAGTCCATCATCACATTATATAGATGCTGATCAGCTAATGACCTCGAGATGTTTGGCAATTGACCAAAACAGGTACTAGATATAGTTAGTTTCTAAAAAGAGGCGAAGGCCTATAAACCTTTGCAATATTTTATGGACTATCGAAATTTTACAATATTGATTTATTTTTTTAGTGTTGACGTAAAATCACTAAGAGTTGGTGCGAGCTATGGTTTAAAACTTTCTAGGCAGACTTTAGTTACAACAGCTTGTTGTATAGCTGCGTATAAATTAAAAAGACCATGCATATTTCTTTTGCCTTTCAGAATTCAAACTAGAGCTATAGGAAAAAGAATGTCTTCTTCAACTAATTATGAAGTTAGTAATAACAGTTTATTAATATACGTCTCTTTATTATTATTTTTCAAAATTCTACTTAAGATTCGTGATTTATTTTTACGGATCCGGTCCTTTACTGGCATTGATAATTACTTTAAATTTATAAATGGAAGCCTTAAATTTCTTACTTTTTCTTCATTCTATTATTTCAGATTGGCGTTAATGAAAAGGGAATCATCCAATTCGTAAATTACGATATCTGCAATGATAACGGTTATATTGTAAACGAACTTCTAATTCGTTTTACAGCAGAAGCTTATTATAATTGCTATAAAAAAGACACCTGGAAATTCCGTTGTTTTAATACTGTCACTGACACCCCATCAAATACTTGGTTTCGTTCCCCAGGTATTACAATAATTTAAAATTTAGATGATTTCTATTTTCATTTAGTTTAACTTGCATATCAGTGTAAACAGAGAGTATTTAGTGTAGAGTCAATATGTGAGTGAAAAACTCTATGCCACAGTTTGTCATATCAGAGCAAATAAACGTAGACCATAAACTACCTCAAGAGAGATCGAATCACAAATATCACGTTATCTCTTCTAATTTTTAAGATAATTATGTTCATACTTATTTTTTTATTGTGGTTATTTCTTAGGAACCTTGGAGAGTATTAATTCCGCAGAAATTATGATGGAAAGAATAGCATACGAATTAAGTTTAGATCCTATAGAAGTCCGTTTAAATAATATAGACGAGGAACATTATCCAGCTATTCTGGAGATGATAAATACAATAAAAAATAATTCTGATTACACGGAAAGAAAAATACACGTGGAAAAATATAACTCAAGCAATCGATGGAAGAAACGTGGATTAAGATTTTCTCTTATGAAATGGCAAAGTGTACAACCTTTTCAATTTAACATTACATTATCAGTATACCACGGTGATGGTTCAGTTGCAATCACTCATGGTGGTGTTACTAACTAATACTGCGGCAAGTTTAACTTCACAATATGTAGCTTTAGGAGTTCAGAGATGTTGTGAGCAACTCCTACAGAGACTTGCACCTCTTCGAGCAGAAATGGGAAACCCGACGTGGGAACAGCTTATTGCTCAAGCGTACAAACTTGGAATGAATTTGCAGGCGAATGGAGATATTGGAGCCAAAGACGTTTTTAAATATAACGTTTATGGTGTCACTTTAGCTGAAGTAGAAGTGGATATTTTAACAGGAGAGTGGCAATTAATTCAAGTTGATTTGATAGAAGATGTAGGGAAGAGTTTAAATCCTTCAATTGATGTTGGTCAGGTAAGCAAATTGTTAACAATCTATATAATATTTTCTTTCAATTTTAAATTTTGCTGAAGCATGTGATTGTAAACGCGACAGTTGTGTATTCGATTCTAACTGGGAGAAGTAAAATATTTAATATTTTCATTTCCTCGCTCTGGTTACGAGTCAAAGCGCGGTGTTGAGTTCATCCAATGAACGTGGAATTCCTTAAAAAATTGACAGATACTGGGCAACGGAATTGTTGTTTTTAATGTTGGAGTATTCGTCGAGAGTCTTAACACTATACAAAAACAGTATGGATAGAAGTTGTATTGTTCTTCTTTTTAAACAAAAACATAGACTTGTAAATAAAAATACAATAAAAACAAACATAACAATAAAGTCATAACAAACAGGCATTTTATTACAACAACATTTTTATGTTTTGAAATATTACCATATTACATGTGTTTTACGTTGCAAAAATGTATATGGTAGAGACCTTACAGTGAGAATACAAACACATACAAATAGTTCATTACAGTTGCAAAAAAAGAGCATCAGAAAATATAAAAAGTAAATACTGATGACAATGATTGATTTATTTTAAATGAACGAACGAAGGCTCGTTTGCCTTGTTCTCTTCCCGTAAAAAAAAAACTATCTTAATTGTATTAATCGCGTATATTTATAATTATACGTTAGGTTCCCTTTGCCTACGCTGCTGATATTAAATATATTCAAACAGTAAATAGAATTTTTAGTTAGTGGGGCGTTGGGGCGTCTGTCCTCGTTTTACCCTATTTTATTCTCCCGAGTGGAATTTGAACCCTACCCTTCGTTTACAGTAGTAAGTAGTTTTCCCCTGCGCTACGATGACCTTAGAATATTATAACGTTTTTATTTAACCGTTAAGTTAAGAATCGTAAAATGAATTCATTTACAATTCTAGTTAGAGGGGGCATTCATACAAGGTTTAGGCTATCAAACAATGGAAGAACTAAAATATAATCCTGATACAGGTGAACTATTAACCGATAGAACCTGGAACTACTTTGTGCCGCTTGGTACTGATATACCAACGGTATTTAACGTATATTTCCGTAAGAAGTCCTATAGCTGTGATGCTATTCTAGGATCTAAAGGTATATTGCTTTCTTTTTTTTACATAAAACGTTCAACATTTTTAAAATTTAAAATATTTATTCTAAGGATAAACGATGCTTAAACGAGTATTTTATATATAATTTTATAAAATACTTAGATATTTTTACGTGTAAGGTACACATTTGTTAAGAAAGAGGTATATATTTTAAATCTTATAATAAATTTAATACGACTGGCTGTACAAAGTAAATTATAAAACAAAATTCAGCTTTACCCCATAAAGTGTCAAAACACACCTTTTCCCTAATTTTTGAGACCAGAACCAGGATGTGGAAATGAAAATATTTTAAATGTAAACCTCAAATAAAACACTACCCTTCTCCGTCACGATAATAAATTATAAATATTTATATAATTTTTTTAATATTTTTAGCCTGTTCAGAGCCAGCTATCTGCATGGCAGTAGTAGTACCACTAGCAATCAGAGAGGCCATAGTTTCTGCTAGAAGTGATACTGGACTACCTGCGAACGAGTGGTTTCAAATAGGTGAGTTTAAAATTTTATTAATAAATTGTACTTGAGTAGCATTGTAACAGTATGCTCATTAGTTCGGTAGTTCTTCTTTTTCTTCTTCTGTGAGAGATTGCACACATTGGAATAAGAGCACTATATCTTTATATATAAATTAAATTGAAGTGTCTGCCTGTAATTCTGAAATAATCGTGTTTTTCTAAATAGACTACTAATTTCCGGTTCGATTGTTCGAACTAATCTCCGGAACAGCTGAACCGATTTTTACGAGACTTAACCTGAAAGATAGAGGAGCTTATGGAGCAACATATAGCTTACTACTACTTAACTTTTTATATCGAATGATAATGATATGATCTCTGGAATCCAAATACACATAGGAAAAACGCGTACGTCCTGTTCTGGTACTACTGCCTACCTAGATGGATAAAAAAATATAAAGAAAAAAGCTGACGAAGCCACTCAGAGGCTGCTAGTATTACTTAAATGAATGATAAAAAAGTCACAATTTAGTTTTTGTACCAGTTATAATTTTTTTTATTATTATTTCAGATGGGCCATACACAGTTGAAAAAATATGTTTGGCTTGCGAGACAAATATATACGACTTCAGATTCTAGTTATAATATAGTAATAGTTTTTTTTTAGCTTCACCTTGTGTCCTGACCATAACAGGCCAAGGAGGGAACCTGGAAACTTAGTGTTAAGACACTCCTTTCCCCATTAAAACCCGTTGCTAACATTCAACGAATTCTTACGGCATTGCGTATTGAGGGGTTGAACTCTCGTCGCGCTTTGCCTTGTTACCAAGTTCGTTTTCCCGGTTGGAATCAAACCCACAGCCATTGCGTTTACAATCGCAACCTTGTGCTCTTGAGCCACAACGGCCTCAATAATATATAATAACAGTATTATAGTTTTATGTATGTAAAATGTAAATGTTACAAAAAAATAATATATAATATTTATTAATCGATGAATAGTGTCTTAGTGGAAACGTTACGGTTGTGAATTATTTTAATGAGACATAGAGTGGCGTTGAGCTACGCCACTTAACACGCAACATCTCATTTCGAGGAGAAAACCCTTTTTTCCTATTATGAAGACACTTCATTCAATCTCTCTCCTTTGTTACGTGGGATACTGAAAAAATCTCTACATAACATTAAGCCAGAGTATTGTAATAGAATCTATATGAAAATTGTAATAATAAATGTTTCTTTTTACTTTTCATAGCTTTAAATTAATTAAAAGTCTCACTCTCTTCTGTTCATTTATTGCTCTAGATTTCTAAGAATGGTTTTTTTTTTCATTTACTATTTTAACTTTACGATGTTTTAAATTAAGTTAAAAGATTTTTAAATATAAAATGACTTTCAGTTTCCGGGAAATTTATAGACTAACATATTATATCAAAAAACTTATGAAATTTGGCACGAGCAGTTCAGCCTAAATATTATTTGATTCCAGCAGTATCACATATATACTGGTCAAACCAATAACCTCTTTTTTTATTTTTTAAATTGGGTAACAATTTATATAAATACCTATTTTCAGTCTCATTTAAATTAATTACAAGAAGCTCATGATCTTGAGGATGTCATGGGGCAGTAGCAAAGCGACTTTTTAAAGGTGAAGGTTGTGGATTCGATTCCCACTGGGGGAATGAATTTTATTCATTTCTTCACTCTGATAACAAGAAAAAGAAAGGCGTTGAGTACCACCATTCTATCTCAAAAATTGGGCGTTTGCCTATCCTGATATGTGTGGAATGCATTGTCAAACTAATTACTCTTAATAACTTTTATACTCCAGAATATATTAATTGTAACTTAAAAGCGAATAGTTTATTCGTGTAATAGTTAAATTTTGAACCTTTCATAATTATATTAGACTTTGATCTTAACTGTCAGTATCAAGTCTTAGTTAGAGTCATGAAGATAACTTAATTATTTTACATTTCAGTATTATAATAATATTTTTCATTTCATTGACGATGCGACAGAGGTATGCGGAGACCGTAGCGTTTGGCGCCCCGAATTCCCTGGCTAGCCCGCTATGGGTATAAAGTATAGCTTAAAAAAAACACATACGATGTCTCCAAGTCAAGTCCTTAAGGGTTAAGCAGAAATTCTAATATTGAAAAACATATTTTCTTGTGCAGACTTTTTATATTGTGGTAGGTAGGTACTTCCAGACATTTTCAACAAACAATCTCTTAATCTTAAAAATAGTAATATCGATTATTTATAAAACAATTTGGTTATTTTAAATTTGAACTTGTAACCACTGCATTATATATTCAATTAAAATATCGTAATACTTTGTACATTTGTACGCGAGCGCTAGTTTTAATATCGTATTGACGCTGCGTCCTTTGGGAAATCAATCGAGTCAGTGTCTTTTAGTTTATAATACGAGTACAGTTTATTGGATTTTATTATGTGGGGATTTATGTACAGATTTTCAAATATATTACGTGATTTACATTTAAGGTCATCATGGCGCAGGTGCACTAGGGTATGTCTATAACACAATGGTTGTGGGTTCGATCTCCACTCGAGGAATCAATTAACCCTACTGTATGCGGGATAGAGCATGAAGCTTAAATATTTTAATTTTTTACGTAATTTACAAAGTAAAGTGGTACAAAACCTTCGTTTGTTTATGCGAGAGAAATAATGATCAACCAGGAATATATTCGACTTTTATTTTCGTATATCAAATGTTTTGGAAAAAATGTTTTGTTTTTTTTCACGCTGTGCTCCGTATATAACAGGGTAGAAGGAGGGAACCTGGGAACCTAGTGTTTCTCTGATCCCATTAAAACACTTCCGCTCCCCACTTTTCGCCGAATTCTAAAGGTATTGATCGCTATCAGAGGTAAATATTAATAACAAGAACTTTTCGCGGTGCTTAGTTTTGCCGCGAGAGTCTTAACACTAGGTTCTATCTGCCTACCCTGCTGTGTGCGAGATAAGGCGCGGTGTTGATTTTTTTTAGATAACTTTTAAATAGTCCAACCAGCATTAAATTTCTTTATCAAAATAAACAATTTTTAAAGAGATAAGACGAATAGAATTTCTATGTCTGACAGAAACCACGCTTTAACAAGCAGAGCGGAACATAATGCATGCCTCGCTATACACTGCGCCAGTCACTCTAAAAGATCTTACACATTCCCTCGAAATAAAATACTTATATCATATATTCTTATTATTAACGCTTAAAATATCCTTTTTTTTTTGGGAAATATATAAATATTTGAACGTAACGCTTTCCCAGAGACGCGGGTTCTTAATATCGGGAACCTAGTATTAAGACACACCGCTATAGCACCTATTGTCTCGAGCACTGTAATCGAATGAATTTTTTTAATTTTCTCGCTCTAACAATACAAACCACGGCGTTGAGTGCCGCAACTCAATATGAAATATCTCCAAAGCTGGATAGAAAGTAGGGGTCGAAGTGTACTAAGCAATTTTTGTTATTTTATATATTTTATAAAAAATCAGATCATTTCGAACGCTCATGTTCCATTTTAGCTCCACTCTTCGTTGTAATGTATAGCTATTACTATAATACCAGTTACGAGAATTGAACAGCAATATAAAACAAAAGCTTACAGTAATAATAAAGATAATACTCTACTACAGTATATATAAGGTTCACAGGCGAGGTGGATGACGGCCCATGGCTCAATATCAATTAGGACGCCTACAGCGCCTCCTGAGAGCGAGGGATAAAATGTACGAATCAGCTGATTACTATATTTTGGCTACTTTCTAAGTATGGATAAGTACTTTTACAGTGTATTTAGATGTAATTTTATTGCTGTACAACTGTTAATGTTAAAAGTAAGTAGTATTTTTTTAAATACTTATTATTTACTTTTAAATGACACCAAGAATTTTTATTTTATTTTAGACACTTAGTTACTCAATATTATACCGGCGAGCGGTACCGTGGTTCTATAAGCATTTTCCCTATATCATATCTTACAATTATGCCATCGTAAAATAATAAATTTAATTCTAAATTTAATTATTAAAATGTTCACAGTATTACGCGTTTTACAGTAAAGCAAGGTAGGCATAGGGAACTTAACATTAATCTGAGGGAACCGATCCTTTTAATTTTCCGAAAATAATTTGAAAATAATGAACCCATATCAAACCTATGACCGGCGTGCTAACAGTTGGACTCAGACCCAATGAGCCAAGACTGCCTCGTATATTATTTTGTTAATACTTAGTTTTAAAAAGAACATGGTAGCTAAGTAGATTACGAGACTGCAAAAGTGCATCGTGTAAATTTTTCCTCGAAGGTCCGTGATATTAAATTTCTACTTTCCAATACGTTATTTTTAACGACGCTCCTACAGATTAATAAGAGAAGCTTTTAGCTTTTTAATGATATCAAGGTAGGAATTTTCTGATACCTACATATATACAGAGTATTTTTGTCAGCACCACTTTAAATGAAACCACAGTTAAACTAATCTATAAGAGTTTAATCCAGTCAAATAAAAATCCCACAAATGATAATGAATGTAAATAGTTATATTTATAAAAAAAATAGCTTCATGCATTATCCCGTGTACACAGAACACAGACAGCAGGGTAGGCAGAGGGAACCTAGTGTTAAGACACTGCTTTCCCCACTTTCCGCCGAATTCTGGAGGCATTGCAGCTACGCCACAACGGCCTCATTATATTTATAAAATTGATGAAACTTTTTTTTGAAGTCGGTCGTAGCGCAAAGGCACAAGTATGCGATTATAAACATGATAGGCTGCGGGTTTGATTCCACTAGGGGAATGAAATATTTATCATTTACATTTCTTCGCTTTTAATGGATAACGAAAAGCACGGCGTTGAATTCCGCCATTCTGGATTCGTTGCGGCCATACTGAAAGCACGGCGTTGAATCAACATGCACTTGTATGAGTCCAAGAATTCCACATAGCCCGTTCGAGTCCCACTCCGGGTGGCATACCCGTAAAAGGCTTCTTCACGATAAAAAAGAAAGAAAGAAAAAAGGTTTCTTTACGATAAAAAAGAAAGAAAAAAAGCTGCCTCTAGCCTGGTATGTGGAAAAAAGTGAAACTGGCAAAACTCAGCATTGTATTTTGTCTTTAACATATTGACGTGTTTTGAACTAAGACTTTAGAGTTGGATCTACCCCTGTTGATCTATAATCAAAAATAAATAATTAATATATTATTGGTATAATTACTATTTTATTTCTCTTATTTATCTCACAGGTCTTTATAATTTATAAAACATTTTTTCTTTTATAAAGAAGCTTTTAGGAGAGCGTGTAACTAGTAAAATTTGAAGTCGTCTATGTTTGTCTCGCAAGCTAAACATATTTTTTCAACGGTGTGAGGCCCATCTGAAAATTTTCCATTAAGAATATTCTTATACGTATCCATATTTTTAATGTTTAAAAACAAGTAAGTCGCAAAAGCATGCGATGCTTTAAACGCAACAAGTTGTGTTCGATGCCTACTCTATGTAATATAACATTTAAAATTCTTATTTTATTGCTCTGGTAACGAGGCAAAGCGCAGTATTGAGTTCCGCCACGTAACACGAAATACTTCCAGAATTCAGCGTAAAGTCAGGATAAGGGTCTTAATGGCATCGGAATATTTTAACATTAAGTCCTCAGGGCCCCTCTGCCAACTCTGCTTGGAGCATACAGCATGAAGCAAAAAAAATTTCAAGTTTCCCGGTTTCTGTGTATGTTAAATGGCGGAACTCTACGCCTCACTTTGACTTGAGAAAGAAAATAAATGGTTTTCTCAAGTCTAGACTGCGAAACTATCAGTGCGTCATGTCGATCTAGTAACTTGTTTCTTGTATTTTTAGGTACGCGTAATAGAGATCTCTTGCGCGTTAAACTGATTCGTATCTAACTAGATCAAGAACATGATGATATAATAAATTTAAGCATTGCACAAAATTGAACTCAAATTCAAAATCGTTCTGTCTAGTCAATCACAACGCAACTAAGTCACTAAACACTTAATATACATGTTTTTAATATATTACCTATTTGAAACCACTCGTTCGCAGGTAATCCAGTATCACTTCTAGCAGACACTATGGCCTGTCTCATCGCTAGTGGTACTACTACTGCCATACAGATAGCTGGCTCGGAACAGGCTTAAAATTTATATACATAATTAATGTAAGTTTGATACTTTTTTAGAAAATATATTATATAAAATAACCTGTCCGTCTGTTTTAGGAACTGTTTAAGAGGCGCGGGTTCAAATCCCGCAACGTGCAAATTTTAAAGGATTATCTAAAAAAAGTTATTTTTATTCTCTGAGTGTGAAACAATACTTTAAAGATGTGAAAAATATGTAATAAATTCACAATCCAAGCGTAAAATTAAAAAAATAATATTTTACATTTGAAGATACCTTTAGATCCTAGAATAGCTTTACAACTGTAGGATTTCTTACGGAAAGATACGTTAAATATCGTTGGTATATCAGTTGCAAGGGGCACAAAATAGTTCCAAGTTCTATCAGTTAACAGTTCCCCTGTTATAGGATTATATTTTAACTCTTCCATTGTTTGATATCCCAGACCTTGTATGAATGCTCCTTCTACCTGGAATCATCTAATGTATTACTACAGTGCAGTGTACTTCTGTCTATCTTTCTTTTTTCACTGAGATATTAACGATACCTATTGTATAATGAAATATGATTAATAAGCTTACTTGACCAATATCAATTGCTGGATTGACACTTTTTCCTACATCTTCTATCAAATCAACCTGGAGCAGTTGCCATTCCCCTGTTAAAACATCTACTTCTACTTCAGCTAAAGTGACTCCATAAACGTTATATACAAAAATGTCTTTAGCATCTACGTCTCCATATGCGTGCAAATTCATTCCAAGTGCGTACGCCTTAGCAATAAGTTGTTCCCAGTTCGGGTTTCCCATTTCCACTCTGAGAGGTTCAAGTCTTTGAAGGAGTTGCTCACAGCATCTTTGAACTCCTAAAGCTACGTATTGAGAAGTT
>DWGR01005512.1:0-10322 GCA_018247715.1 Heliconius burneyi
TAGTCTAGTAGACTAACATATATCTAATTATTGCAAAGTTTTGTACATTAACAGATAGGCACGCTGAGACTTATATATTATAAGATTATTGTTTTGGAACTTTTAGTCCATACGTAAGATTAAATTTAAGAATACATAATTTCTGCTGCCAAGCTAAGACTTCCTAAATGTGGTAAAGTTTATCGAACATTCCTCTTTGCTTCCATATTTTGAACTTTGATACATATTTTATGAGGATGAAGTTTTAAACGATTGTTTATTACTTTAGTTAAGTTTAACGTTATATATATATATATATATATATATATATATATATATATATATATATATATATATATATAAATTTTACTACAGTAAACTTGCTGTACTTTGATTCTTAATTGAATCAATTAATTATTTCCACGTCTCCGCTTCGAAAACATACAGTGTGACGTT
The DNA here is from genome assembly GCA_018247715.1 of Heliconius burneyi. Classification (NCBI taxonomy): domain Eukaryota; kingdom Metazoa; phylum Arthropoda; class Insecta; order Lepidoptera; family Nymphalidae; genus Heliconius; species Heliconius burneyi. The sequence goes on from DWGR01005512.1 coordinate 436, forward strand.
GAGTTCCGCTACTCAACACTCAATGTCTTGAATTTGGGTGGAAAGTTGAAAGTACAATGTCTTGATACATTTTGATTTGATTTTCTACCTTCCTTGCTTCTGCTATATACAAGATTATGCATGAAGCTGAAAAAAATTGCTTTCAATGTTTCAAAAGGGCCTTAAAATTAGGTAAAAGTTATAATGTTTTGAATTCTGAATTTCACGAAGAAAATTAATTAAAGTTGAGCTTAAAGCTATTTACTAGACTTTGTTTTATTATTGCTTTGCAATCTATCCAGCTTTTAAATTGGAGTACGAATTTAGGATTGAAACTGATCTGCGCAATGTTTTAGTTGTTCTGGTGAAAAATGTGCGGACATTGTACGAGTAGCCGTTTACGTAAGTTGTGGGTTTCCAAATTGCAACCATTTTTCAGCCATTTTTAACTCACCCTGAAACTTAGAAAATAATTTAGTATTATTTTTTATTAATATAAATAGTCCATATAATTAATAATATAGAGAAGAAATGACTTAGCATTTTGTTATTTCTAATGTCTGTCAGAGAAATAATTGTATGTAGATTCTATAACTTTTTACTATTTTTTTTAATTAATGAAAGGCAAAATCAATATACCAAGTGGATTGAGAACCTCCTCCTTTCTGAAATCGGTTAAAAAATATAGAGCATATGAATTGACGAATATGCGTCAAGATAGAAAAATTCTAAAATTTCCGCAAGAGCTTGCTAAGTTAATGTTGTCATACCTCATTTCGTAAAGCACCCTAAGCATAAGTTTTACGCCTGAGCTCTCTCCAGCTTTGTTGGAGACACGTTCCGTTATATGAATATCCGTAATATAAATATTATAATATAATATTATTCCTTGTTATAAAGTACTAAAACTGACTTTACAAGATTTATGTAACAAAACTATATCGCTTTCACTTAAGAGTGACAATGGAATCCACAACCGTGGATATGAGGAAATTAAAGATTTACATAATTTATCTATGTTTAATCAGTTTCACGCTGCGTCCCACATATAGCAAGGTAGGCAGAGACAACCTAGTGTTAAGACACTCCGTTCCTCATTTTCCCGCTGAATTCTGTGTGACGTGTTGCGTGGCGAAACTTAACTCCGGACTTTGCCTAGATACCTGGGTGCAGAAATGAAGATATATATATTTAAATAAATATTTAATTCCTCAAGTCGCGGGATCGAACCCACAACCAAACTCTGCGCTACCACTGGCTTCAAAATTGCTATTATGTATGTAGTTAATATTAGCTGAGATAACACATATGTAGTTCATTTTATAATATGATCTACAATCAATGCACCATTGCTTCATTAATGCTTCAACATGTATAGTGGAGTAGATGTTTAAAGCGTCGTCGTATATTAACAACTAACGATTCTATAACTAATAATAGGTTCTAACAAGATGAAAAATGAATAATAGTTATGATAAAGAAACAAATAAAAGTTAAATAACTAACTATTGTTTATATAACTTTAGTATGTTCCTTTACAATTTAGGAGGTCTTAATGACAACGGAGAGTCATAATCCTAGGTTCCCAGGTTCCTTCTGTCCACTATGCTATATGTGGAGATACGCATGAAGCCGAAAAAAAATTAGAATAAATAAGAGTGCAATGAAAACAAATCGTAAACCTCTAATTAAGACTGAACGTACTCACCCACTCTTGCGGTGAAGAACGTGGTTTTACTTAGCTTGGTACAAAACAAATAGCGCCTTTTTAGTTTCTAGTAGATTAAAAGTGCCAAAGTATCTACGATAGCTGTAGGTTAGATTCTTGTTTATAATGCTCAGTTAAATAATGTAATGTTAAGTTGAGGCCAGTCGTGGCGTAAGGGCTCACAGTGTGACTGTCAACGCGACTGGTCGTGGGTTCGGCCCCCACTCGAGCGCTAACTCCACTCCACTTAAGCTGATTTTTAATATTAAAATAACTATTAAATAAAACGTGATAATTATAGAGTCACGTAAAATTGTGGTTTGAACAAACAGTGAAGTTACTAAAATTTCCACACATGTCCTGGGAGCATGTAACTTATAAGATATTTCACTATTACAATATTATGATAATAATTTTTAATTTTATTTATTGCTATTAAAATCACTAATAATCAGATAAGTCCAAATGGACTGGTTTGAAAATAATTTATTATCCCTGGTAGGAGTTGAACACACAACCTTCGCTTTTACAATCAGACGCTATGCTGCTCCGTTACGACGACTCCACTTTGTATTTACTTAAAGTTAAGCAATCGTTATTAAAATTTATTTGATTATTTTTTGTGATATTGATACTGAATTGTCAAAAAGTAGGACTTTTAAACAACAAAGTCGATGAAATGAAGGAAAGAAAATGTAAATAAGCGAGGCTTACTAAAAATTGAAATGAAATCCTCAAGAATACTGGCTTCCGGTTGCGTCTTCGAATAATTTTGTAAAGGAAGTTAAATATCTGGTTCGAGGGATTCTTTCGACGGAAATGAGGTATTAAAAACGGTTCGTTTTACGAATCTTGATACCGCATTTTTTTCAAACATTAGAATGATGTAGCGACTCCTATTATTTTTGCTCGTCTTGTCATAACTTTTTGTTAATTTTTAAATTGTTTTATGGAAAATGATAATCTATTTTGATGAAATTTGATTTCTTAAAAATAAAATAATATTGATGAGAAACGTTGCTTGAAATGCAGAGTGTAAAACGATCGACGGATCAACGGTTATCTATAGGTATCGTTTTCGTTTCGTTTTTCGATTGAGCAGTATGCTGTTGGCCTTATAGGCCTCTACAGCGTCACCGGGCTTTGGGAGGCCGAGCTAGAAGAGCTCTGACCTTTAAGAAGAGCTCTGACCTTTCCATAGGTAGAGGACCTCAGTACATATATATATCCGTTTCACCCCCATGTATGTTAGCCGATTTTCATTTTTTAAAATGCAATATTTTAAAAGTATCAGCTTATAAATTTTGGAAATAACGAGGAAATAAAAATCAATTTAAAATAAGCAATTATATTTCTAAAACTTTCAAGAGCTGTAGCGAAAAAAAATAGTGGTGATTTTTTCCAGATGTAATTTTAGAAACTACTAGTATTAGAATAGAATAATCTCTGAAAGTTTCATAGGCGCAGTTTAATGATAAGATACTAAGAACTGTACTCAAACAGTAAAAAAAATGTTATTCTTCTTACGAGAATTGACTACATTTAAATTAATTTTTAACCATATTTACATTTGTTCTATGTGTTATTGAGTACAAATATTTTAATATTGTAAAGCTATCTCAGCACAGGCCGCAAATTGGCCGTTTCGTCTCGCGGTCCGTTCGTATTGTTTCATTAGATCTATTAATAGAAACAAAATTGGCAATCTCATAATCGCTTGGACGTGATACCGAAAGCGGGCGAAGGTCTGTTCATTTAAAATTCTAATATCGGCTTGTTCTGAAATTATAAATTTGCTTTACTAATATTTATATTGTTTTTTTTTATGAATATTTACATCAGTAATAACCATGTTTATTTTTGTTGTTATTTTAATAAATAAATGTACTTTTTTCTTATTTTAGATAGATATGTCGTATGTCCATTGAGATTTTTTACAGGACAGGACACTGGATTTTTAATATTTTTTCAAAATATCGAAATCTAAAAAAAAAATGTAATAAAGATGCTTATTATAGAAATATATGTATCATTGAATATTAATATACTGCAAGTACTAACTTAAAACCAAAATTAAGACTGTTTTTCGTACTAAATGAATCTTTTTACTTTGTTTAAAAGTTTCCTACAAAAGATTTCAAGTTTAAATTTTAAGAAGCTTTGTAAGAAAAAATTCGCTCATTCCGCTGTTTTGAGTATTTCTTGCTTCGTTTCCTTTTTTAAAGATTCTTACTTTGGAATTATACTATATATAATGACGAAAACTACTTATCAATCCATGAATTCCCTTGCGGCCGGCACCCGCCTAATAAGTTGCAGGGAGAGGATCTCAAAACAGTGCCTGAGAAATGAAGCTCAAGTGTAGGTTTGAGAGACTCCCTCCACTAATACACTCTTCTCTTTCCCTCCTATTCAAAATTGTGTTTTAGTAAAGTATAAAAACATTTTGCTGTTAAGCCTTTTGGACCTTTATTGTGTACAAATTAATTCGTTGATTAATGTTTCTGCAAGTTCTATCAGGATATTTGTTTTCTATCGAACTGTTAGTTTGTTTTTAGCTCAACATTATATTCCCCCATAGTAAAAGGCAGAGGAAATCTAGAATTAAGATTATCCATTCCCAGCGCTTAACGCCGAATTGTCAAAACGCCGAACGTATGTAAACCTAAAAAAAATTTTGTTAAGGACGTTTTGATAACTAGGTCAGAAGTTCAGTCCCCATTGGTAATGACTGTGTTTAAAATACGTAAGATAAAGTCTGCGGTGTTGAGTTTCGTTAGGTTCCGTTACTCAACACGTCTAGAGATTGGGAGGAATTCACAGAAAAAATACATAGTAAGTAGAACTAAAAATACAATTATAATTAAAAGTTACGCTATGAATAGAGTGTTAGTACAAGAAACAACTCAATTTGCTAGGAAAATTGGGTGAAATTGGGAAAGAAAACTCTTCAGGAAGATAATAAGATTTCGTATCGACAGATTTATTCAAAAGTTGAGACACTGGGTCAAATTCTGTGATAATATAATAATGTGATATCGTATCATTAGTTTGGACGGTGGTTATAAGTAGAAAACGTATAAAATTGATTTTTATACGTGTTCTAAAATGTGAATCCTTTTGAAAACCATCCAAGAGCTCTGACTAAGCCTTACTTGGATAATTTCCAAGAGGGCAGGGATTATGTTTCTTTCTTAAGTATGGAATAACACTTAAAAATGCCAATAATAACTTAGCTTCACGTTGTATAAGTCAGAGAGGACGGAGCGCCAAACTCTTTCACCTCTTCAGATACCTCCGGGGGTCCTATTACCGGCAGCAATACGTATTTCTGCATCCATCTTGTATCTTCCATCTCTACTGAACATACTTCCCAAATATACAAGTTTATTCACTTGTTCTAATATCTTACCATTTACAATGATGTTGTATACCGTTCTTGCTTCATTTATTTCAAATACCAGAACTTTTGTCTTATTCGCATTCAGGCTTAGACAATTATTTTCACACCCTTCTTTCAGATTGGTTACCAATGCCTGCAACTCGCATTCTGATGATGCAATGAGCACATTATCTACGTACAGCAGGCAATTCAAGTTCAAGACATGCTAGCTCATACTTACACACAGGTTGAGTGATCTCTGTAAAGGAATTTGACAGAATGCAGCAAAGGTCCGCTCACAATGTATCGGGGTAGTATCTCATATAATTTCGCTCTGTCAAGTCTGTCAAACTACTAACAAGGAAAGATCTGATCCATACAGGCCATCCTTCCTGGTCTCATTAATATTTATAGCTGATGATAATCAAATATTATAGACGATGTAATATTTTTTGGATTCCCCTGCTCAGTCTTTTAAAAATGTTCAATAAGCGAGTATTATAAATATTGCCTCAAGCTATATATTTAAGCAATACAAAATAAATTCGCACATCATATTTCATATAAATATCCCTTTATGTTTCAATAGAAGTTTAGAATATATTCCATGTAATTGCCATGTTAACGGGCTTATTCCCACTCGAGGGAGTGGTTACATTTTAAATTATTTTTATTTCCCCATTCTGGTAGAGAAAGTGCGGCGTAGAGTCCCGGTACTTAATATGAAACCTCTTAAAAGTTTTTGAGAAAGAGGGCAACGATGTGTCTCAGCTGTAGGTTTTCAAGCTAAGAAGCTAAAGTTAAAGTAAATTTTACTTGAAAATTTATAAAATTAATTATTGCAATAAATCAAATAAAATCAGCTCCTTACTGTATCCCGCATACAGCAGGGTAGGCAGAGGGAACCTAATATTAAGACACTCCGTTCCCCACTTTCTTCCGTATTCTGGAGGCATTGCGTGTTGAGTGGTAGAACACAACGCCGCGCTTTTCCTCGATGCCAGAGCGAAGAAATGAAAATATAAATTTAAGACAATATTTAATCACCTCGAGTGGGAATCGAATCCAAAACCAGTCGGTTTTACAGTCACCTTGTACCCATGCGCCATGACTGTCCTCAATTATTATAATAATATTCAAATAAAAGGGTAGTTGTGAGATGGTTGAGATGAGTATGTCTCATCTCTTTACAGTCAATCAGTCATTTCATTAGTATAGTGCAAGCTTTGAATAGTTTTGAATCGGATAAGTTTATCTGATCACTTTTATAAGTGAAATGATGGAGTGGATATGAATACAAATTTAACTTAACGAATAATCTGTCCTATAGTGTAGTGACAAAACACTCTAATCTCCACTTTCTGCCCGAATCCGAGACATTGTTTATTGAGTGGCGGAACTCAACGCTACAATTTGTTTTATATCATCAGAAAAAAGAAAATAATTCATTATCTTTCAATTTTAATCGAATCCTATATGAAAGATAATGTTAGTAAGATTATGTTTTAAATAGTGTTAAAACGATCCGTTTCCTACTTTCCCCCCAATTTTTAAGGCGTTGCGTGTTGAGAGGCAGATCTCAACGCTGCTTGTATAATTAGCCAAGCAAATAAATGAAAATTAAATTTCCTAAGATACTACATTAATTATAAAAAGAAAGCGGTTATAATTACCTTCAATATTGAGTGAAGCTAGTGTTGGAGGGGGCGGTGCCCGCAAAAAGTGTACGACCGACGTGACCAGATAAAATTAATGGTCTCCAGAGATGCTCTACTAAGCAGTAGGTTTGAGAAAATACCTAGTTGATACTTCAGAAAAGATTTAGTGCTTATATTACATAATAAGAAGCAAGACATTACTATACGATTATTTATTTTCAGTATAACATAATGTATAGCTTTTTATCTTATGCATTTTTGTGATATAAGTTTGTAATTATTTTTTGATGAGTTATCTATAAATTTTCATTTTTCGGATTTTCCCTTTTAATTATTTTTAAGTTCGTATCTTATATAACTGTAGGTTCACTGCAATTATCCCACAGTTTTTGATTACGCGGCGAATTTCATACAATTGCAGCAAAAACGTACGTGCGTACGTGTTCGAATCTTTTGATTGCGTTGACTTAGAAGCTTATTTTTGTCTTCCAAGGAACCTGGAACATAGATCTGGAAATATAATATTTATTTTAGTTTAATACCTCCTTTTGAGATAATTGTTTTTGACAGATGGACAACAAAGTGAGTGATAGCTGCGTCTGCAAGAGTTCCGTCTTTTCTTTTAAGGTACAAACAAATCTTACAAATTGTAAATTATTAAACACTTGGTGACATTCGATTTCGTTCGAGGTATATCATCTCTTAACTTCACGAAAGCATCAATTACTCAGCAAAATTGTTGGCAAAATAATAATATAATAAAAATTATAGAGTATTATAAGACACATTCCTCTTTTATTGCCCGACTACCGAGAAGGATATTTCGCGCGTATCGTGTATGTCTGTAAATCTCTTTAATACCTTGGATCTTCTTGTAAGCCGCTTGATGGATTTTTCCAATAGAGTATGGTTTCTTCGTTTTCATTTTCAAATAGAGTATGGTTGTCTTCGTTGCAAAAATCGATAATCATTCCCCCGAAAGTATACGGAACCAACAAACTTGACGTTAACAGCTATACATCTGATCCATATGAAGCAAAATTTAATTAAATAGCTGAACAATTTTAAACAAATAAACACGATCCAAAAACAAGTTAATATGTCACAAGCAGAACACATTCTCATATCTTAATACAAATTTGTACAAATAGTTCCTAAGCTTAACTTTTGAGAGAACTAGACAGATGAGCGACGTTTAATAACGAGAAGTGATGTTAATTGTCACTGAGAGGCTCAAGTTGATGAGATAAACGCTGTTAGTGTAAAACATTTGGTTATTCAGTTATATTTTAGTTCAAGATTTCGCTTGATATCTTTAGGATTAAATGTATATTATGTAAATTTTATTTTGTCATTTGAAAATTAATTTAAGGAATTATGCAGAAAAGATACACAAAGAAAATAATATTGTTTTTGCTTTGAACTCGTGTTATTGATCAACGCAAGAAGCCGTCTTTACTAAATGGGAGAAAATTTACGTATATTTTTTTTAAAACAATACGCCGCAGGTACAAAAGCTGCTAAGAATCAGAATTCAGTATTATATGTCATACTTAAGATAGTAAAGCATAAAAATAAGCTTATAAATCAAATTCAATAAAATAACATAATTTACTCGTGTACCAAAATGTTTAATTTCTTAATTATTACACGATCAAACCTGTTAACGTTTCCTTACCATTCCAATACACAACCACGCATCCACCACCCGCATTTTAATTTACTAATTGAATTTTCCTCATATTTGGCGTACCTTTCATCTTAACGTTCCCAAATCTAATTACCTTTTTACTCAAAACATAAATTATATCACGAATAGCGTCGCCCACGTCAACCGCATCCTCGGCGTGACCATACAGTACTCCATGCCTTGATTTTATTTTAATTGGTGTTTAAGTTCAACCATATTTTTGATAAAAGTTTTACTCTATCAAAAATATAAAAATACGAGAGATTTAAATTTTGGTGCATAAAATTTCGAGAAGTGTAGATTTAATTCCCGCTACGTTCATATTTTTTAAGCTGTCAAGAAAAAGGATCTATAATGAAAAATAAAATGTTAAAAATAAGTTCAACCATTTTGTATGAAAGGATAGTCTATCGGTCTAGATTACCTTATCTATATATAGATAACTAATTTATGATTTTACCAAAATAAGATTACGAATCTTATTTTAATTAAGGCCAATAAATGATCCTTAAAAATTTTACATTTATACGCTCAGCCATGGCACAGGGGCACAAAAGTACGACTGTAAATGCGGTAGGTTGTGAGTTCTATTCCCACTCTTATGTATATCTACATAAATTCGATTGAATTTCTTTGCTCTAGTGTCCAGGCAAAACGTGGCGTTGAGTTCCGCTAATCGACATGCCTCCAGAATCAGTCAGAAAGTGGAAATCAAAAGTGTCTTAATGGGAATGGAGCGTTTTAATACTAGGTACCTACCTGCCTTTGCCTTTCCTGCTATGTTCGGGATACAGCGTGAGGCAAAATATACTTTTAAGTTTTTTATTTAAGTCATGAGGACGTAGAAAAATTCTGTTAGTACTATTCGTATGATATTAAAAAATAACATAAGGTGTCAACAACATGCAAGGCCATTCAAAATAAACAGTTATTTACATAATATATATTTACTAAGGAACTTGTCATAGGTAACTTGTTCGCCTTTGACCTATTTGTTAGGTAAACTACGCGTTTGATGTGTATGTAGGGCTCATTCGCTTATATATTTACACGTGTTTTATACATGTTTGTGTGTTTATGTATATATAAATTTTTAGAAATAGAGAAGCTTTCTGAGCGTACATAATGATTTCGAGCCCCACTTAGGAGTTTGCTTATTTCCTGCTCCAGAGCAGTGAAGTGTAATTATTAGAAATCTACCCAACATATTAAAGGACGCTAGGATCACGCCATATTCATGAAGGTAAAAATATACTTTAAATTAAAACATAAAAAATAACATACGTCAAATAACTTCATAATGACCACCATTACAAGTGTACATTGAAAAATATTATATCAATATAAAAATAAAATCTTATTCCGCCAGAAGTATATTCTAACATTATCAAATTAGAGAAACTCCAGAACTAGTCAAAGTTCTTTCCGAACTTCAGCTTTTATAAAATATAACCTACATTTGTACGATTT
>DWGR01005513.1:0-10321 GCA_018247715.1 Heliconius burneyi
GGTATGAAGTGCTTGATTGTTTGCTGCTTGCCTTTCGCAGTTACATTTTGAATTATCTTTAGTCCTTTGTGTGACACCTGTGGGAGTAAAGTTTATATTTATTTAAATTCTAAAGCTGTATAAAATTTAATTCTTCTAATCTTATCATTATGATTAAAATTGAGGCCTTCATACTGCAGGGGCACACAACCTGACTGTAAGCGGTTGTGGGTTCTCATTCTAGTAACATGCCGTATGACAAGGCGCGGCGTTGAGTTCAACCACTAACGGCCCAAAAAATAAAGTAGGAAATTCAGGTTTACGCAATGCAGAGACGGAGACGAACAGTCCTTTGCCAGTCACATAACAACCGTAAAACAGTGATTCTCAAATTAATAAAATTTTGTTCAAAATTCTAAATCATTTTAAAAACCTACCTGCAAAGTCACTTTGAATGGTTCCAAATCCCTCGCCCTCTCTTCTAAAAGTCGTATTGCAGGTATAGCGAACTCCTCACCCCGCAGGCCACGTGATTCCTGCGCTCCGAGGAACCACACGTAGTACGACGCTTTTTTTATATCTTTTTTGAGTCGTAACGCCATTTTGTTTTAAATCTTATGTCATTGTTGAATACCTGTAAAGAAGAAAAAATAATTTTATTTACTCGAATATTATATTAGATATACATAATATTTGCTTAAAAGGTATGCTTTAAAATACCATACTTAAGTTACAGGGTTTTATAAATACTTATACAGCAATACGAATAAGTATATATAATAACTTTTTTTAGCTTCACGCTGTATCCCGCATTTGGCAGAATAGGCAGAGGGACCCTAGTATTAAAACATTACTCTCTTCACTTTTCGCCGATTTCTGGAGGTATTGTATGTTGAGTGGTGAAACTCAACGCCGTACTTTGTCTTGACACCAGAGCGAAAACAAAATTATTTAATATTTCATCATATTAAACATGAAAAACTAAATTTAAAATACACATGTTTTTTACTTAAAAACGTACCATATTCCTAATTATGATACAAAAAAAGCAATAAAAGCATTTCCACGAACCAGCTAATATTGTTAACATGATCTGACTACCAAATGACCTCTAAAAGAAGAGGAAGAGAGAGAGAGCATAGAGTTTAAGAAAGATAAAATCAAAACAATATTTGTATTCCATATAAGTCTATCAATAGAGAATTCAATCCTCGTACATTTTTAAATTCTAAACTTGGATAAGACGGCCATGTTACAAATGTACGTAATAAAATTAGATACTAATAGTTGCGGAATAAGGGCAATGGAATTAGTAATATCCGCCATTTAATTTTTTTTTGCCCTTATTTACGCAAGCATTTATATTAACATATACATGCATATCTATATATAAAGAGGCCGTCATGGCGCAGTGGAACAAGGGTGTGAATGTAATGCGATGGTTATAGGTTCGATATCCACTCGAGGAAGTGAAATATTTATATACGTTTATATTTCCATTTCTTCGCTCTAGTGTCGAGGCAAAGCGCGGTGTTGAGTTCTGCCACTTAACACGCAGTGCCTTCAGAATTCCGTGGAAAGTGAGGACATTCTGTATGTTTTCATTAGGTTCCCTCTACCTACTCTGTGTGCGGGATTCAGCGTGAAGCTGATTTATTTATTAGTCAAGTAGGCAGAGGGAAACTGTGAATCTACTAGTGCTAAAACACGTTCCCTATTTACACTTATATTTTCCATTAGTACTGCCTAATTCTGGAGGCATTGCCTGTTAAGTGGTAGAGCTGAACTTCGCCCTTTGCCTCGTTGCCAGAGCGAAGAAATGATAATACTAAATATTTCATATTCTCGAGCGGGATTCGAACCCACAATTTGACACGCCTACAGTGGCACCACTGCGCCATGACTGGCCTCGAAAATATACAGAGTGTACAATCATAGAAAATTAACAACAAAAAAAAATACAAAATTTGATATTATAATTCAGTTTTTGTGTCCAGCCAGTGCAGACAGACACGTATGTATTGGTCTAGTACTCAAATACACTATATATGTATATACAGTGACCGTCTGCTTGTTACGAATTCTCTCACGCATTTGTTGCCTCATTTATTCTCAAACCTTGACTTCTTTTCAACAACTTACTAAGAATACGCGAAAAGTGCGAATCGTACGAAGCTACTTTGCTCAATGTTAGATTTAATCGGTGTTCACTTGCACTTTAAAATCATCTATCTTTATTTTACAATAATACACAATACTATCAGAAATTACTCTCTGACAGTCCAGTCGTGGCGCATGGGTACAAGAGTGCGACTGTAAACGGGTAGGTTTTGGGTCCGAATTCTATTTCACGAATTAACATATTTGATATTTTTACTTCCTTGCTCTGGTGACGAGGTAAAGCGCGGCGTTGAGTTGCGCAATGCTTCTAGAATTTGGCAGAAAGTGGAGGAACGGAAGAGTCCTTAAGGGAATGGAGTATCTTAACTCTGGGTTCCCTCTGCCTATGCGGGATACAGTGTAAAGCTTAAAAAAGTAGGCATATATATATATATATATATATATATATATATATATATATATATATATATATATATAAAATGTATATCTATCTTTAATCTAAGTGATGGACCATAAAATAACTAATCACGAGTCAAATGTGAGGATGATGGCCGCAAGCCGAATAACCGAACGATACAAACTTTTAAATTGAAACAAGAATGTTATTCCGTTAAGAGGTGGTTAGAAAAGTTGTGATTGGCTTTTGGTTGTATCAAAGCAAGTTATTTTAAACAAGTTTTTTTTTAATTTTTTTATTTTTAGCTTTACGCTGTATCCCGCAACAGGATAGAGAGAGAGGGAATTTAATGCTAAGACACTCCATTCCCCATTTTCTGACGAGTTCTGTTCTGTTGAGTGGCAGTGTTCTGCTGCGGGATACAGCGTGAAACTAACATTGAGAGTTGAGTGATAAAAATCAACACGCAGCGACGAAAATACATAACATTTGCTATAAATTTCAATAATATATTTACTTACCATTGACATTTAAAGTGCATTCTCATAAATTTTAACGCGAAATCAGCTTGTTTACATACAAACTAAACACGTATGATAAAAAATTAGGGAGCCTTTATATGTAAACACGTTAATGTCCACGTATGACAATATGTCTTTGTTATGATGTATTGCACCACAATACGTATGTTGGATATGGGATGTTGTTAATTTTCACATGGGATTCTATGCATTCAATACTAAATATACAATTACGTACTTTAAATCTTAATATACCTTCTTAGACTTTTCATTGAAGATAATGTTTAATTACTATACGTTAATAGTTCTATCAGCTTCACGCTTATCTCGTATGTAGCATGGTAGGCAGAGGGAGCCTAGTGTTAAGACTCTGCAAATAATACCACAAATTCTGGTGGTAGCGTGTTGAATGGCGGAACTCAACGCCGCGTTTATTTTAATTTTATCTCGTAATTTATAAGTTTAACAACTAAAGAGTACATTTGTAAAGTTTTAAGCTTGAATTATAATAACTAAACTTAATTTATAATTTCGTTTCGAAGCAAAAGTGTATTCTAAAAAACATCTCAACAGTTAGTTTTCTTTATAAGACAAATTTTATTTCGCAACATAAATTTTAAGAATTCTGATTCATTGCAATTCTTAATATATCTGCTTTTTATTGTAAATATTAACTAACATGTTTTAAACATAACATTTTATCTCAAAAAGATAACAAGTACATTAGATTTGGAATCAGATAATCTTAGCAATATAAGATGAGAAACCATTGAGGCCAGTCGTGGCGTAAGCGTGTGACCGTACGCGACAATTCTTTATTTATATTTTCTTCGCGCTGGTGTCCATACAAAAGAGTGGCATTGAGATCCACCACTCAACACGCAATGCCTACAGAATTCGGCGAAAATTTGGTAGTAGTGTCTTTACACTAGGCTCTCTCTACCTTCTCTATCCGGAATACCGCAGAGGTGTGAAACTGAATAAAAATAAGAGAAAACGTGAGATGGTCTAACGAAACCTTATGATAGACTCTGAGAAACGAAGTAACTTTAACTATAATAAATATATTTACAGAATAAACTCATTAACCATGTGAAGACTGGCATAAGAACAATACGAGACGAAATAGTGGTGTCGGATATCGAGGCCACTCGGTTACGAGGCACATGCCGGTCTCGAAAGCTCTTTGCTTTTTAGCCAAAATGTATAAACAACCGTAGATTTACTTGTTTAAGATCTTAGTCATGGCTGGCTAAAGAAAGTATGTTCATAAAAGTGACTGTAAAAAGTTGAAAAAAAAAACAGGTTTCTTAAACTACGCTCTAGTGGTGTCCTCGTTGAGACCATTCACATGCTCGTCGACACCTTGCAATTTATTGGTGAATCTTCAAAAAAATGACCAGGTTAAATGAGATGATAGATTTATATGAAAGTGCAAGATAAATACTTGTTGTTGTAATTATGAAATATAAAACTGTTATTTTGGGACATATCTAACAAGTGTTTCAGTCTTCTTCTTCTATATTCTTCTTCTTTCTTTGAAAAGATAATTTTTCTTCTTGATGATGATGAATCCATGGACTAAACACATAACTACATGTTATGGCGAGATATCGGATGGTATGTAAAAAAAGAAACATTATTTCTCTCAATTATAGAATTTATTAGACATACTAAGATGATTTTTTTCCACAACACCTATCCGCTACAAATTAAATTAGTCAAATAGTCGTTTCCTTTAATAGTTAAAATATATATAAAACCACCACTCAACATGCAATACCTTCAGAATTCGGTGGAGAATGGGGTATGGGAATGTTAATGGGAACATGGGAACGGAGTGTCTTAACACTGGAGTGGTCCTCTCTGCGTATTCTGCTACGATCGGGACAAACCGTGTGGCTACAAAAAACGAAATTAAATCTTAACATCAAAATTACAAATGTCCTCAATAACCTTGACCTTTAATGTAGTTTATTGTTGCTTAATATAACAAATGGGTGAATTAACAAGTGCGTCTGTACAGCAGTAGGTGTTAGGTGCTAGGTACACTGACCTAGCGGGTGACGCAAATTTTGTAAAGCAATTGAGCTTGAATGGCTTCTAACAGTATTTTAGATGGAATGTTACCTTGGTTTACCCAATTTGGAAAGCGGTCACTGTCCTTTGTGGTCGCAATAAAAATAAATAATTACTTATTGCCATATTTTTTGTGTTATATTATTTGGTTTGGGCACGTGATGCTATAAGCCGAATTCATGTACATGTCTACTTTACTTAGTAGGGACGGAGTTTCTTAACAATAGGTTCCCCACTGCCCTGCTATGTGCGGGAGGCAGCGTGAAGCTAAAAAAAGAATTTATACTCTCAAATAAACGTTTTCCGAGCCCCGCCAGGGGGCGCCCTTTTAGCTTTTGACCTTATTCTCACAGGCAGCCATTCAGTGCCTGTTTATTCTTCAAGGAATGAGTACCCTCTTCCCTAACCAACCGGTGTCGCTGTAAAAGCCACAAAGGCTAACAGCATTAATGTCAAGTTCGAAAAAAATAAAAAAAAAATCAAATAAATGAGGTGGGGAATGGCGTGTCTCAAAAAAAATTTCTTCTGCCTATCCCGCTGTGAGCGGGATACAGCTTGAGGCTGATAATAAAAAAGATAATTTAAGATGCTAATTTATATCTAACTTTTAACTTTTAGTCAACTGAAGGCTACATTATAGTTCCAGAAACTTAATATTTTAGCTATAATAGCTTGTGGTTTGAATCTTTTTTCTTTATCTTTTATACTTTCCACACACCTGCTCGTACCAGCGTCAAATGAAAAATGCTTTATTATGACCGAGTGTTACAACTTACATTACGTAACGCCAGTATGAAGAATTTTAATGATCTTCATATCTTGTACTTCAGTGATTACAACATTGAATACCTGTCTTAATATATAATTAGGAAATTTAAAAATTGTTTCTTTTTTCTTCGTAAATAAATATAAGAATAAACTGAAACTTTTTCAAAGCTATAATGCCTTTCTATTTAAGCTCTTTTATTTTAAGCAGAATACTTTCCGCGGCTTAAACACAGTCACCGACGACTTTTTGACTGAAATCTGTACCTTTGAATTGCTGAAAATTAAATATTTAATATTTTTGTATTCATCGCTCTAGTGTTAAGGAAAGCGCGGCGTTGAGTTCAGCCACTCAACACACAATGCCTCTCCGGCATTTAGTGAAAAATAGAAGGAGTGTCCTTTATAATAGGTTCCCTTTACTCTGTTGCGTGTGGGATACAGCGTGAAGCTAAGAAAAATCTATTATACGTATAACAAGTGCATGTATCAAAGATAATTAGCTTTCAGCATGCATATGTGCGACAATGTTTATTGAGTGTGCGATCAGTTTCACGCTGTATCCCGCATTTCAGCAGAGCAGGCCGAGAGAACCTAGAGTTAAGGTACACCGTTTATTTATTCTGCCGAATTTTTCGAGACATTACGGGTGAGTCGCAGAGGTCCAAAGATAAACTTTCCGGTTTTAATCATAATTATTCCTGTGAATAAAAATATTAAAAAATAATTTCTATCTCGTTAAGTTAATGTTATCCTAACATCACACTATATTATCTTGTTTAGCACGACTTCCGTGTTCATTTGGCACGAACATAGGATATAAAGTTCCAAAGACATGAAGACGAACTAATAACTCAGCGTTATACCGTTAGTGCCTACCGTCACCAACGGTTAACGGGTAACTTAACGGTTATGTAACTCGCACCCGCGACCCGCAACCTCGGTTAAACGCAACCCACATAGCTATGCTAGGTCAGGATAATTGTTTATTAGAGCATGGTGGGTACGCAGTCTAATATACTAATCCGAATCTTGAGATGGTATTGTTATAATATGATACAAATTAAGACAGATATAAATTAACAGTATAAGAGATATTAGAGACCGTCGTGGCGCAGCGGCACAAGGGTGTGACTTCGTGCGCTGCAAAATCGTTGTGGGTTCTATCCCCACTTGAAGAGGTGAAATATTTATATTTCCATTTTCTTCGCTCTGGTGTCGAGGCAAAGCGCGGCGTTGAGTTCTGCCACTCAACATGCAATGCATCCAGAACTCGGCAGAAAGTGGGGAACGGAGTGTCTTAACACTAGGTTCCCTCTGTCTACCCTGCTGTGTGCGGGATACAGTGAGAAGCTAAAAAAAATCTTTTTGTTGTCATATATTTTTTTATTTTGATCGTATGGGATGCAGCATACCGCACATTAAGGGGTAGATAGAGGGAACTTGGGATGTGAAGGGAGTGCACTTTTGTTCCCACTTTCTGGCGAATTCTGGAAGCATAGTGTGTTGAGTGGCTGAATTGAACGGAGGTTTTGTAAATATGTAATTTCGAGTGTGATTCGAACTCACAACATTCGCGTTTATAATCACACGCTTGTGTTCCTGCACCGCGCCTGGCCTGACTGGCTTGTTTTTCTGTTATTTGCGCTATTTTTGATATAAATAACATTAACGTTTTTTGCATTTTTACCGTTATAACATGATGGATCTTTTATTTAAATAAAAAAACTTAACTTCGAACGGCAGGCCTCAATGCTATATAAAATATATGCCATGTAGAAAGTATCTCTTATAAATTACTTCAAGCATTCTACTCTAATTTCAACGAATTAACATACCAGTACATTAATAAGATACTATGACATGATAATTTAAATCTTTATTACTTCTAGTAGAACAGAAAGTAGACCCGGCTGTGATAAGCGATTAAATACAGTCTTTCCAGTGATTTAGTTTCAAATCAGAGAGACATCGACCTTCATAATTTATATCAAGTCTGGTTTAAAGAGAACAGGCTACATTTCAAGTTATTCTGGATCCATAACTCAAGTCACTTCTCTTCAGATAATTAAAGAATCTCTTCAGATAATCCTTCCAGATAGGCGAATAAAATTATCTTTGAAGTTATAATTGCTTTTGCTGTTTTAGGTTAAGCTGAAGGTCTGAATTTATATATTTATTTAAATATTTGTATAGTTAATCGAAGCCTTAAATCGGTTAAATAGATTTTTACCAGTAAAAAAACGCTATACGAGTATATTCACATTATAACAAGCAGCGGCACAATAGTGTGACTGTAACGCAACGGTTGTGGGTTCGATCCCCACTCGAGAAAATGAAATATTTATTTACGTTTATATTTCCATTTCTTTGCTCTGGTGTATGGCAAAGCGCGGCGTTGAGTTCTGCCACTCAACACGCAATGCCTTCAGAATTCGGCAGAAACTGGGGAACGGAATATCTTAACACTTACCCTCTGCCTACCCTGCTGTGGGCCGCGGGATACAGCGTGAAGCTGATTTAATTCATATTCAATCGACAGAAGATTGATGATGTTTCTACATGACAATAGTGGCTAATGACATCATACCACGTCGCATAATAATTAGGACAAACGTGCACACATGGCTATTGTCGTTTCTTCAACTAAGCTTGTCCTCCGCTATCTGTGATAGAATAATAGCTTATTGTTCTATCAAGTCACGACTAAAACTCTTTTCATTCTGTTTTAGTTCTTCTCTCTTTAACTCTAAGTCATGTTTTGATTTAGCTAGCAAGGTTTTTATTGTTTTAAAGTTAATTTGTATTTAGGTTGTACGCAATTCCTATAAACACTTTCCGGTAAATACTCGTATAAAATGTATTTTATTTTAGTGATTACAAATTCTTAAATGCTTTTTGTATATTTTCATTAATTTAAACCAATGTGACGCAATGGAAAATGCAATCGTAATGGTTGTGGGTTCGATGTATATGTGGGGGAATTAATTTTATTTGGTAGATTGAGCGCGGAGTTGTGCAAAGCGGAGAATTTCTGTAACACTGTACTGTGTGTAATGTACGCTCTGAAGTTTTATAAGTATGTCTACTTGTATAGTTAACTAAAGATAGTTTAGAAGTTGGATACCTTTAAGGTCTAAGTATTCATTTGGTGAAATATTTAAATAAGAGAGAGAGAGAGAGAGACACTTCTTCTTTCGAATATCTTTTCTTTAATCTATTCTAGGTTAAAAACGTTAAATAGCATAAAATTATTTGGCAAGAATTTAACTAAAAGGACACAAAAACGTCAAGTGTCTCGCCTCGATTGGCCGCTTAGCGTTTTTGCTTGATTAAACTGTAAAGAAAGTAGGGGCTTAAACGGAAATCTTGAATAATTTGTTAGGCATTATACGACGCAGCACGACATTACACTGCCATTCCTGTTCGTGCATTGTGTCGCGTGAAGGTATTCTAGTATGAGGAGTTAAATTACATACTTCTATATTTCTATGTCTATATTTCAATACTAATATTATAAAAAACACAGCTTCACGCTGTATCCCGCGCGCAGCAGGGTAGGCAGAGGGAACCTAGTGTTAAGACACTCCACGTTCCCCACTTTCTGCCGATTTTTTTTATTTAGAAGTTTGGAGGAAATTAGAAGAAGGTTGTAGTTGTGTATATGCGGGATACAGTTCCACCACATTCTATACAGCATGACGCTTAAAAAAGGACAATCTTTAAACATAAAAAAATTACGCAATGTCAGTTGCTTAAGATGTATGGTTTCAATAATATAGGACATTACACATTAGATAATCATTATGCACATTAACACAAACTCCGCGACCTTTTCATTTAAAATTAAATAATAAATTACATTTGTCAGAACAAAGTTTCATAAGAGCCATTTATTAATAAATCGAATTATAATAAATTTAGATAAAGTTCACGCACACCACATATCCAGGTGACGTAACTTCCTGTACCGGAAGTATCCGTACCAGTCTGCTTACTTTCGTGTCACTTGTCAGTGAAGGCAATAAGTACAGTAGGACGCCTGAGTACACATACGAATAAATCTGGTATTATGTGATGGTTTTATATAATATTATGTTTATATAATATTATATACAAGTTATATCGAGAAAGGTAAAACGCGGCGTTGAATTCCATTCTCAACACGTAATATCTCAAAAATCGGTGGAGAGTGGGGAATGCACTTAACACTAGGTTCCCTCTGCCTATGCGCCATATACGGGAAAAAGCGTGAAACTATAAAAAGTTATATAAGTTTATAACACGTAAAGGAATCGAGTCAAAGCGCGCCTACTCTGCTACATGCTGGTTACATCGTGAAGCTGAAGAAGAAGACAATAATTTCTACGGAAGTCCATTTTTGCTTGTTAATTTTACTTTATTGTATTAAATAAATTTTATTTAAAATATTTCAATTATTCAAATAATAACTTTACTT